>PVIA01008227.1:0-74282 GCA_004024845.1 Tonatia bakeri
GGGGGGGGGGGGGGGGGGGGGGGGGGGGGGGCGGGGTGCTTCACCACGTCACTCAGCCCTGCAGTGGGGATGCATTTCCAAGTGTTTCAGCAGCTAAGATGCCAATGTTCTCATCAAGCGGTCACAGAGGGACACTCCAAGGAAGAAACGCTGCTCGTAAAATCCCACAGCCTTTCCTCGTGAAGCCAGAGGGCCACCAAGCATTTCCCGGACATGCTCTGGTGAGACTCGACTGGGACTCTCCGGGAGGGGGTGCTATGTGCTCCTGTCGCACTCTCCCTGTGGCCGCGTGCAGGGAACAGTTCCCTCCAGCGTGAATCTGATGGACAGCTCTCGCCCATTCGATAGCCTTCACTGCCTCCCACATGCACGCTGTGAGGGCTGCACAGGGTCTGTTCTTGCTGACCTTCCCCGTTCACCCCCCAGCCCCAGCCCCCGCCCCAGCAGGCCCTCCACCAGCATCCTGGACCCTGGGGACCGCAGCACTGGATGGAAGTCCCGGCCGGGCGCCACGCCCACCGGACCAATCAGCTCTGGGGCGGAGACGACTCTCCGCGGCTGGGACTTCCAGGCAGGGGCAGCGAGATCCGCCGGCCTTTCCTAGGGTTCTGCTGCCTGCCGCTGTCCTCGGGGAGCCCCAGTGCCCCCCGTGAGGCCGTGGGGCTCTGAACTCACCCGTAGCCCATGTCCTGGCACGCTGCCCGCCCGTAGCTCTCGCTCCAGTCGTCTCGGCACACGGGATGCCAGGACTTCCTCTGGGGTGAGTACACCTGCAGGACGAAGTTCGGGCCGTAGAGACGAACTGCAAGAGGGGGGGGGGGGGCCTGTGAGTGCCAGGCAGTGCTCCCAGCTGCCACCTGAGCCCCGCCCTCACCCGGGACGCAAAGGCTCGGAGGTGGCCGGTCCCCTCTCCCCCACCCCACACTGGCTGACCACCCAGGAGAGATGCCTCGAAACTCTTCTCTCCTCCTGAAAAGGGCTGTTTACCCAAAAGAATCGAAAACAGCGATTCAGACAAAACTTCGACCCCGAGTGTCCCCAGCAGCACAGTCGCACGGACAAACGGCCGAAACAACCCGAGTGTCCACCGAGGGGTGCAGGCACCCTGGACGGTCCACGCTCGCAGTGGGATGCTCCTCGGCCACAAAGGGGAAAGAGGTGCCAACACTCGAGAAACATCCTCGAGCCCCAAAGACACTGCCGAGTGACAGGAGCCAGACGCAAGGGGTGGTCCCACTTCTGTGCAATGTCTGGCTGGAGGAGGACCTGGGCAGAGACCCAAAGGGGGTCGGTGGTTGCTTAGGGCTTAGGGACTGGGAGGGGTGATAAGAGGGTGCCAGCTCAAGGACTCCTTCTGAAGTGACAAAAAATATTCTAGAATCGATTGTGGTGACGGCGGCACACATAATGAATATGTAAAACCCACTGACTTGTACTGTTTAAATAGATGGATCTTATGGTGTGTGAATTACATCTCAATAAAATTGCTTTTGAGAAATAAATGACTGAGATAAATTGGTTTTGAAAGGTACTCTTTCGACAATTGCTCCAAGCAACAGGTTGGCTGCCTCTCACCCAAACCCTGGATCCAGGCAGAGCACCCAGGGGTGTGCCCAGCACCTCCTGTGAGGCTTTGCCTCGAAATTCATCCACAGTTTGCCAAAACCGAAGCTTATTAAAGAGATCAAACTTTATAAACACAGTGTGAGCCCCTCCCAATTCCATCCCTTTCTCTCCCTAGGAGCGGTCGCACTCAGAATTCTGAGAACACTCCATCCTGTGGGGGAAAAGTTGAATGGGGATTCACGGAGAGCAGCGCCACGTGACCTAGACAACAAGAGCCTCGTGTGAACCCCGGCTCCGTGGCTTGGGGAGAACGTGTGCAGGCTGGAAGTGTCCACTGTGGGACCCTCAGTGTCACCACCCATCTGTGGCCCCTCACTGGCTGGACTGTGTGGCTGACACTCCTCCATGAGATACCGGCCTTGGTCTAATGATTTCCCATCGCTTCCGTGATGCGTGATTCCACGTGCTATATGTGAGCTAGCCATGTGTTCAGGGGGAGTGGGCAGACAAATCTACTGGACCCAAACAACAGAATAGGACTCAGGGCTAAAAAGGAGATAAGCAATCAGGCCATGAAAAGGGGGACACGTGCATGCATGTTGCTAAGGGAAAGCAGCCAGTCTGAAAAGGCCAGATACTGTGGGATTCCAACTCTGTGACATTCTGGAAAATGCAAAACCGTGGAAACAGTAAAAAGATCAGTGGTTGCCTGGGGGCGGGGCTGGGGGGCGGGGGGGTGAACAGGTGGAGCACGGGGGATGTTCAGGGCAGTGAAACGACTCTGCATGACACTAGGAAAATGGAGACATGTCATTATACATGGACATGTCATTATACATTTGTCTGCAATGTTGAGAGTGAGCCCTACCGTGACTGCAGGACTTGAGTCAATAATAATGGATCAATATTGGCGCCTCGATTGTAAGGCATGGACCACACTGTGCAAGGTATCAGAAATCAAGGCAGCTGTGAGGGGCATGGGAACTGTGAACTCGGCTCAACTTCTGTACAACTAACACTGCTCTGGAAAATAAAGTCTAGGCACTTTTTAAAAGTAGCCAGAATTAAATATACTTCCAAAATTGAAAATAAAACTTAAACCGGCACAGTAGACAGTAGGGGAGACAGCCCTGGCTGGTGTGGATCAGTGGATTTGGTGCCAGCCTGCGAATCAAAGGGTCCCAGGTTCTATTCCCGGTCTGGGGCATGTGCCTGCATTGCAGGCCAGGTCCCCAGTAGGGGGCGCACAAGAGGCAACCACACATTGATGTTTCCCTCCCTCTTTTTCTCCCTGTCTTCCTCTCTCTCTAAAATAATAAATAAAATATTTTTTAGAAAAAGAAAGTCAAGGAGACAATTCATTTTTGACTTGTGGATAATTTGGGAGATTCCGCCCCCCTTCCAACCATCTGCATTCCAATGCTAACTAGGAGGACAGCTGATGTGCCAGAGAGCCTGTGCTGGTCTCAGGCAGGATTTTTTTTAAATTATCATTATTTTTTGTCAGCTTTACTGACATGTAATGGACAAATAAAATCTGTAGATATTTGAGGTGTCCAACTTGGCATTTCGACGCACATACGCATTGTGAAGTAATCGCCAGAGTCGAGCTAATTAACATACGCATCACTTCACCTTGTTTCCTCCCCTCTCTTCCTCCTTGAAATTGTTCCCTCCCTCCCACCCTTCCTTCCTTCCATGGGAGAGCACTCAGATCTGCCCTTCAGCAGACCTCAGGCGTCCACACAGGATGTTAGCTGTGTCACCTAGAGTGTCCTCCCATTCCTCTGCTGGCACTTTAACACTCCCAGAAAGCACAGCGATAGATGTAGAAAGTGGAAATCATGTTAAATATATATATATACTATATATTTACACACACAGGCCCTCGGAAAGAAATCTCTGCACATTCTGGAATGTTCTCCACAGGCTGGGTGGCATTCTTCAATGTCTGAAGACGAACACCCCGTGGAAAAGGGTTTCCCTCTACAGGACAGACTGGAGGCTCATCACACGCACGGTCTGCTCTGGTAGGGATCACCCAGGTCACGTTCATCTACTTTGTTTTACACGAATGATCGACGGGGAAACTAGCGCCCCCCTGAGGAGGACCGAGCGCATCACAGATGCACGACCCGCGGACGCATCGGGCGGCTCACTTCTGGGAACGTTTCCTGCCACGCGCTGGGGGACGCAGCGGGATGCCGGCAGAAGGAACGCCCACCGGGAAGGGAACGGCGAGGGGGCGTGTCCACGCGCCCAGCGCAGGCGGCAGACGGAAAGGGGGAGGAGCGCGTGTCCCGCTTCCAGGATGCTCGTCAGCATGTGCTGCCGAGGCAGCTGGATGGCGACCGTTGGGAAATGGCCTTAACATGCAAACAATATTCGCTTTTTTATGCAAAATCTCGCTTGAACGAGAAGCAAAAACTCATTAGTTGCCTTGGAGATAAACCGTTAGTGGCTGGTGAACAGGCGTGTGTGTGTACACACACCTGGTGTGTCCACAAGAGAATGTTTGTATACATGCTACGTGGACATGACAGTGTGTGTTTGTACATGTGGTGTGTCTGCGTGTGTATATGAGCATGTACTGTACATGTGTGCATATAGTCTCAAAACTCCCTGCTCCATGTAAGGCAATGGAGGCAAATATTATCTATCATCACTAAAATAAAGATGCCGAAAGTTTGAAGAGTGAGTCACTTGCAAATACAGACACTCCCAACTGGGACCTCTTGGCACAGAGTGCGAGGCATTCACCCGGGGACACAGGTGGCCATGCAGGCGGCAGAGGCCCCCCTGGGGCACAGGCTTCCTCAGGGAGGAATCCACAAGCGAGGACAGAGGGTGCATCCCACACAGGGGTCCGACCTGGAAGCGAGGATGTGCAGGAAGGGGAAGCTTGCCGAGGACGACCACAGGGAAAGGAAGATCACCACAAAATGGACAGTCTTTCCCCAGCGCTAACTGTGGGAGGCACTATCAGCTCACAGGTATGGTGTGGGTGGCAGCAGCCCAACCCTGGCCCACAAGCATCACCTCCCCTGTTATAGCCACAGACACCTAATGTGCTCCCCACTTCACACCTCACACTGGTTGCTCCTTGTCACTGCCATGCAGTGACGTCTTGTGGCAGAAAGGAGCTGGCACGTCCCAGGGACTGGCCTGTCTTGTCCCTCCCACTGCTATGTGATACAGGGCGAGGAGCACGCCCTCTCTGAGCCTATCTCTTCCTCTGAAAATCGGGGTTAACCCAAGGCTCCAGATAGGGACTCATGACGGAATGGACTGACGTGCAGGATATGGGCCTGACTCAAGAGTGCCAGTTGTGGCAGCCCCCAGCCCCCGGCCCTTGGCTGCGTGCACTCCCCCACTCACCGCACTGGTTCTCATCCTCCCCGCTGGGACAGTGAAGGATCCCGTCGCACCACTGAAAGGCGCTAACACAGGTCCCCGAGGAGCCACACTCCATCCCCGACACTGTGCACTTGCTCTCCGCTGGCAGAGAGATGGGAGGGAGACACCCATCAGGCTCAGAAACCAAGGAAACTACCCCATGCCCACCAGAATTCTGTCATCCACCCCACGTAACAAGGGGAAAGAAACTTTCCCCTGAATTTTAACGAGGGACATGTCCTCGCTGCTGCATACTGAAGGAAAGGGGGCCACAGGCCAACGGGGCAGAGCCCCGAGGGTGCCCTCCTTTCAGGGCGAGGGAAGGACCCCTGGCCTTGGACAGGCTCCTCCTCTTCTCTGCCCCACAGGGATCCCCAGGGGTCTGCATGGCCCTAGGCTGATGGAAAAGGGCTGGTGGCAGCGGGAGGGCATGCCAGGCCAGCAGTGGCCACTGCTGCACACTGGAGTGCAGGAGACCAGGTGTGGCCCTGAGGTGGGGAGCCTGCGTTCAGAGTGCCAGGTGGCAGCGAGTGCCCCAAAGCAGTGGGTAAACTTGAAATACTTCTCCTGCTGTGTGTCAACACCACACAAAGAGCACGGGGTGAGGAAGAAGCATGCGACCCAGACAAGGGTTTGCCCGCTTCCAAGAGCAGCTACTCATGTATCACCATGACTAAACAGAAGCAAAGGGAAGGCAGGGAGAGAAACGTCAGGAAGGGCTGTGGGAGGGGCCCCAGCCCAAAGAGCAGGGCCACGGAAGGGCCAGCACCCTGCGACAGCCTGAGCACCCATCCCCAGCCCAGAGTGGTGTCCTCTCCAGCTTCAGGGCTGCTCCACACTTACTGAACTTCCAGAGCAAGACCGAGGCCACCACGGCTCCGGCGAGGACTGTCACCAGGGCGAAGGTGATGCACAGCGCCTTCTTAGTCTCTGAGAAAAAGACACAAGCTCACAATTCATTGCCAAGTTCCGTGTGTGTTTTATAAATTATTTTTATTTTTCCACATTTTTTTATTGTTGTTCAAGTACCATTGTCTCCATTTCCCCCCCCCAACCCCCGCACCCCAGCCATCCCCACTTCCCACCCTTGACCCTACCCCCCTCAGGTTTTGTCCATGTGTCCTTTATAGATGTTCCGCAAAGTTTTTCTGAAGTCACACTCTCCAATTTTATCCACTGCTTTTATCATATAGCATATCAAGAAATAATCATTTCTTATGTACTTAAAAATGTGACCTTTAAGGGCATATCCTAGGAGGTCTTAATTGTTCCATTAAAATAAACTTTATGCTTTTTGGAGACTAAAAGCAGGAAGCCACAATATAAAGTGGTGTGAAATAAAGTGAGGCTCTTTTGAAAAGCAGGGTCATGCCCTGGCCACGTAGCCCAATTGATCACAGCGTCGTCTGCACGTGCCAAGGTTGCAAGTTCAATCCCTGATCGGAGCACATGCATGAATCAACTAGTGAATACATCAGTAAGTGGAACAACAAAATCAGTGTCTCTCTCAGATCAATCAGTAAGTTTTTTTAACATTTTAAAGTATGGCCTTTAACAGAGGAGAGAAGGAAAAAGGTCAAGTCAAGGAACATGCCTATGAAGGACCCAAGGACAAGGAAAACGGGACTGAATGTGGGAGGGGGGATGGGCAGAGCAGAGGAGAGCAATGGGGAGAAAATGGGGACAACTGTAACTGAACAACTAAAAAAATTTTTTTAAAAAGAAAAAGCATGGTTGTAAAATTGTTACCGATTAATGTAAAAAATGCCTGAAAGAGGAAAAGTACCTTGTTTCGGTAATTATACCCATAAGCAAAACAATAATAAAGTCCCCCAAACTACCACCCCAGGGCAGTGGTACTCCAGGTGAAGAACCGCCTCCCCCAGGGCTGTCGGTGAATGATGCTGCAGACCCCCCGCCCCGCCGCCTGCTCCAGCCACGAGCCACGTGTGGGTATTTGCACTTCCACTACTAGCGGCTCAGTGACTACAGAATTGTGTAAATTCAGGTGCTCAGGGGTCGCTAGGGCCACTGGCTACCATGCTGTCGCTGGGGCAAGCTCTGCTGGGCAGTGCTGACACCGGCACTTTGGTCTGAGAGCAGGAACTTAGTTTTCTGCTAAGAATGAAGACTCTGGAAAGGGTAACCAGCGTTGGCTAGTCAAAACTAACTGACATGCCATCGTGGGTGAGAATGCAAGCCAAACGTTGTATCAAGGTTCAGAGGGCAGCCCCAGATGCCCTCACGCCCAGCCGTTCTCCATGGAGGGCAGCCCCCCTGGCCCAGGTCCTCAGGGCAGCCTTCCTGGGAAGGAGGGTAGAGAGGCAGAGGGGGGATGGGGGAGAAGGCATGTAAACAGACCCTCCAGCTGCCTCCGTTTACACAGGAGGACACCAGGCGGGAGAGGAAGTCGGCGTGGGGAGGCCTGGCGCACGCACGAGTAAGCACACATTTGTGCTGCTGAAGTCAGGCAGGGCTAGCCTCGGAGTGGGAGTGGAGAGCCAGAGCTGACCCAGGTGGCTGGCGCTCAAAGCCACGCCTCTGGACGCTACCACATTCTTCGAATTCCAGTCTGTTCTCAGCCCGCAGCAGGCTTCGGCACACCTGGGGAGCCTGCTGGCCAGCTTCCTGGCTGTGGCCCGCAACCAGAGATTGATTCAGAGGGGGGCGAGGGAGACATGAACCTGTGGCTCTGACAGGCCCACAGGTGAGGTCAAGGCCCCTGGTCTGAGGAATGCCTAGTGCCGCCCTGCCACATGATCAGAACTTGGCCCACCGTGACTCCGTCGTAGGCAGGAAGAGGGGGGTCAAAGGGGCCGCTCTCTCTGGAGAAATCCCACATGGCCGATGCTACCCATTGGCCAAGGATGGTTGTTTCCTTCGGATGACTTCCTTGTATGCTGTTTTATTTGGGGGGGGGGCGGAAAGCCAGCTTGCCTGGTGAGTTGAGGGATATTAAATTAGGTGGTCGTATCCTCTCGGGTGTGGGGCAGGCAGTCGGCCCAGCTCCTACAAGGAGCCGTGGGCAGTGGGTGCCCCCCGGGTTACCTTCAGTGGACAAGCATTGCATCCTGTGTCTGCTCAGCCCAGACTTGACCCAGGCTGGTTCGCAGCTGAGTCTGCTGTTGAGTTTCAGGACAACCTACTGTTCATTGACCTTCGTCGTTATCAATTGAGCCTATCACAGATTCAGCCCCACGGTTTCTAGGGTTCACGAGAAATGGCAGCACAGGCTGGTTGAGCCTCATTCCTCGAGCCCACACTGTGAGATTGGCCTCCGGAGTCTAGTGTGACTCTCCACACTCAGTTTCTCTGCAAGCTTGCAGCTATGCTAACAGTAACAGCACATTACTGAAAAAATACTTCCAAGGCCAAACATTCCACTTATGAAATACACAGCGTCCGGCAGAAGTAAGGCCTGCTTGAGTGTGGTTGGCAGGGTAATAATAGGGGGTCGGTTTGTAATAGTTGATAGTTTTAATTTGAACAGGTCACCTAAAATGCCACATGGTGTGCTTGAGTGTGATGGTGTTATGTTACAGAATTACATGCTTGTGATTGTATAATAAAAGATTTTGTAATAAAAACAGGGTGTTACTTGTGCCAAGCCCTGCATGTTTTATACGTTATAACCCAACAGTGTTCTAAAAATAACACCCAGGTAAGTTCAGTAAGCTATTTTAGAGTGTAAAGGACAATTTTGGAATGCAAAAGTCTCATGTGTAGGCTCATAGTCTTCTCTTATCACAGGAACTGACAAGAGATTCACATCCCCATCCAGCTGCCCGTTACCAGGTTTCCCTGCTCCCACCCCGAAAAGTGAAAACACGCGTGGGATCTTGTAGCCGGCCTGGGTTTCAGTCACCTGTATGAACACTGCCGGCTAAAGGTGCTGACCTCAGAGAGGGACCCCTGGTTTCCGAGCACTGTCCTCTCTCTTCAGGAGGCAGGTACCGCTGTGCCGGCTTCCTTAACCCCTCCCCCAGCTTCCCTCCCACCACCCTGACCAGCGAAACTCTCCAACTGGCATCTCAGCTGGATCCTGCTCGGTTTGGGGGCATCCCGTGCAAAGAAGGATGTTTAGCGGCATCCCTGGCGCCCACTCAGGACAGGCCAGCAGCAACCGCCCCCCACCCCAGCTCTAACAACCAAAACTGTCTCCAGACAAATATCCCTGGGGGTCAAAATCGCCCCTGATTGAGAACCTCCGGTCTCAACCTACCCGGACCACCAGCAAGACATCAGCACGGAGACAGCGTTTCCTGGAGCAGAGACAGAGAAGCTCACAGGCAAGAAGAAGAGACGGCTGAGGGGAGGAACCAGGGAGGGGGCAGCAAACGCTGGACTGAGCGCCGGGGAGGGGGAGGGAAGCAGAAACACAGGGGTGAGGGCCTCGCTTGCTGGCTGGCTGGCTGACAGCGGGGTAGGTGGGGAGGGGTGCAGGCCCCAGGAACACAGGCAGTGTGCATTCCAACAGCGCACGCTGCGGCAAACCCACAGAGACCCACTTCACCGTCCACACGCCTGCGCACACACCTCCCCAGATGAATAGAAACGCCACCAGTGCTGACATTAGTCAGGACAGCCGCTGTACTGGCCCCAGGAGGGGCCCGGCTGTTCCGGTCCACTGCGGCCCTCCCGGGCAGCTGTGCACGGGAGCGAAGGAGAAGAAGAAGGGGCCCGGGGAGGAAGGAGACAAAGTCAAAGGCGGAACAGGGACATGAATGCGAGGGCACAAGAGGCGCTCGACCCAGCGATGCGCCAAGGACACAGAGCCGTGGATCGATCCCTCGGCCCTTGTCCCAACAGCCGCGCTGTCCATCCGTCCGTCCGTCCGTCTCAGGTTGTTAAAGCCCAGACAGCCTCCCGTCACGACGACCACACAAGCCCCTTCACTCCCTAAACACAAATCCTTATGGAGCATCCCAGCCACTGCGGGCTGTGTCTAGGGAACTGCACCACGAGGAAAGGTTAGAGAGTGGATTCCTGCATCCCGAGCTCACCATTTATTTATTTAAGATAAACCACCCAGGCGAGGAACAGTGAGAGAGGCCCATCCTGAACGACCACCCTGGGGGGCCAAGCTGGGACAGGGGAGTTAAGGGAGCGCCATCTCCGCGGCCCAGAGACTCCCAAAGGAGGCCCCAGGGCAGGAGGGGCACCTGGCAGCAGACAGCCCTGATACAGCCGAGGGGGAGGAGGAAGGGAGGGGAAAGGTGCGTTAAACCGACCGGCCCCAGCAGAGCGGGAGAGTGGGCTGTAGAGCTGGTGGGAACGGCGAGCCCACCAGAGAAGATGAGGGACCCCAAACTTGGGCTCCGGTACAGGAAAGAAACACAAGAAAGGGTCCTACTTGAGGTGCACCGTGTCCCCGAGGAAGACTTGGGCTGCGTGCGGACGGCGGGTGTCGAAGCGTTCGTCAGCACCCGCACGGTGTAGTGAGGCACCGCAGACGGGTAGTAGTGAGCGGGGTACACCGGGAAGGTGCCGGGGGCCCCGGCGGGCTGTGGCTGGTACAGGCTCTCGGGCTGGTAGCCATGGTTTTCGTAGTATGGTCCAACGCCAGGTGGTAATCCCTAAACAATGAAAAAGAAGATGGATAATATGAAATCCTAAGACCCTAAAGGTTAAATACAGGGTCCACCCAAATAATGTCCCTTTTTTATTACAAAATCTTTTCTTACAATATCACACTCAGGCACACCAAGTGACATTTTAGGTGACAGGTTCAAATTAAAACCATCAACTATTACACCATTATTACCCTACCAACCACACTAGAGCAGGCGTTACTTCCGCTGGACCCTGTATGTCCCATTGCACTTGGACGCCACACTGGACGCAGTCAGCAGATTCTTTTAGGGCGTCTACAGTGATGCCAAAAGCTAAACTTACCTAGAATAAAAGCTAACCAGAAGTTTTAGTTCATTGTCAATAGGTTTCAGTTTTCTCTGTTCACTGTTTATTTGAGGTGTAATTGACATGTAACGTATGAGTTTCTGGTGTACGACATAATAATTCAGGGTCTGCACAAACCAGGAAATGGCCACCACAGTAAATCTAGTTAACTTTCACCACCACACACAGTTACAACTGTTTCTCTGATGATGAGGCCTTTTAAAGATCCGTCTCATTAGCAGCTTTCAAATGCGTGATACAGTGTTGTTAACGACAGTCTCCGCACTGCACATCGGCGCCCCGGACTGTTTATCGTGTAAGGGGCAGTGTGCACCTTTTGGACCCTCTCCACCCATTCCATACACTCAGGTTTTAGGAAAAAGCGTAGAAGTCTGGGAGTGCGTCAACACCTGGAGAACAGGGTGCGAGTTACGAACTAGCGATGCCAGAATTATAAATGCACCCGTTTTGCAGAGAGATGCGTGAGTGACAGAGGCTAAGGAATTTACCTATGCGTGTTATTTGCAAATTCCCTTTCTAGCTCCTCTTGTCTTACAAAAAATGTATCCCACTTCCGCACCATTTCTTAATGGGCATGCACCTGGTTTACAACTGGGGGCTGCTCAGCAGTTCTGCCTGAAACAATCCCTTGGGCAGCACATGCTTGGAGAGTGTGTGGACTCCTGCAGCTCTCTCCCTGCTGTGAGTGGATTTCTGGGTCCCTGAGTCTAGACCCCACCAGTCTTCCACCTTCCCTGTGTCAGCACCCCTCAGTCACCCGCTGGCTGGGAGGCCACACTTGCCCCTCTGTTAGCGTCTGAGGTCCCCACGCAGACCTTCTTCCTGCTCATTAATTTCTCCACTTATTTCTTATTGATTGCGATCTCAGAGAGGATGGTTACTCTGAACAGAGGCAACACAACGCTGAGAATTTTAAATGGAGCCTCAGGGGAAGGGCGATTATAAAGAAAGGAGCCACAGGCAGGCTCCCAGCTTAGCAGCTCACCAACGCCGTCCTTCAGAAGTCCGAATACTACGCATCTAAACCAGAGTGCGGACCGGAAGAGAACCGAGATGCACTCTCCCGTCTCACTGGGGCGCCGGAGGCAAAAACGGGCAGCGCGTGTGTTCGGCCTCTATCGGCAGCATCTGAGAACACGCCGTCCACCGGGAAAGGCTGCCCCAAGCAGTTTTTCGCCCTGGTGGATTCCTGAGCAGTGGATTTGAAATTTAAAATGGGCCCAGGGGATATATATACCAGTAACAAGTAAAGGGGTGTGGAGGGGGAAAGGGGGGTGACAGGTGTATTTTCCAGCTACAGGATCTAGAAAATTGTTGTCAACTATATCTCTTTACTAAGTGTACCTATTCCCAGGTACATGAGAGGTAAAATGAACAGGTGGGATAAGACGGTGGACAAGGAGAGGGTCCTTGTCTCCAATGTGGGGCGGGGTCCAGGGAGAGAGAGCCAGCCCGACACCCCACTCAGCCTTGCCCTGCCCCGGTGTGTCAGGAAGCCAGGCTACACAACAGGCTGCCGGCCCCTGCACCCTTCCTGCTCCTGCACTTGCCTGCTCTTAGCACCGTCCCGCCCTCATCTGTCCCCACACCAACACTGTCCTCTGCCCCATCCCCACCGTCAGAGCAGGGAGGCAACAGGCCAAGGCGAGGACCCACATCTCACCACACCCGCCACGGCGTTGAGACTCCCATCCACGCAGCTGCTGCGCGGACACACCCTGGCTCCTGCGTGCCTGTAACGCATGGAAGACCTTCCCCAACATCCCAGATCACGCGCAGGCCCAGCAAACAGCTCCGAACAGGCGGAGCAACACACGCCCCAGGAAGTTAACAGCAGAGAACAAAGAAAAGTCCAGGAAGATAGCAGTTAATCACTTACTGAGTTTAAAGCCATTCCGGCTTTATCAGCAGCATCAGGTAAGGGTAAGTATTCGGAACGTTCAAGATGACCTAGAAGGAAGAATGATAAGACTGTAATTTCCATACCAGTTTCCTTCTAGAAAGAACTAGCAGGCTGCCTAGGTGAGAGTCACCTCTGTCCAGAACAAATAGCTTAGCCCTCCCAACAGCTATAGTCACTGCAGAGGTCTGGGGGTAAGCCATGCCCTCCCGTGGGTGACCTCTGCCTAAAGGAGAAGCTGGGGACGAGATGCACACAGTAGGTGACGCACACAGTAGGTGGCTCAAAGCCTCAGGCTCCACAGAGGCTATACCTGGGAGGCAAACACCTGGGGCCAACTCCTGGCGGGGCCGCTCCCTGGAGGTGCCACTGGGCAGCGGCTGAACCTCTCTGCGTCTCGGACAAGATGGACGCAGTCACGGGCACTGCCGTGTGCCATTGAGGATTCACTGAGCGCGTGCAGGCAGTGACAGGCGCCGAGTGACGGTGGTGCCATCGGACGCACAGAGAGCACCCTCGGGTGCGAGGCGAGGAAGGGGCCGCGCACCTTGACAGCTGGTCCTTGACTTAGGACCAGGTGGAGTCCACACCTGACTTCTTAAAGAAGCCATATGGAATCTTCTGTTTCTTCATAAACACATACTCAAAAAACAAGGCAAAACACATCCACACCCACCCACTCCTCCACTTCCTAGCCTAAATCCAGAAACAAAAGAGATTCAGAACTAGCCCCTGGGACGGGTTCGAAGGCGGAGAAAGCCCTGGGCCGTCTGCGTGCGGGTGTCTCTGAGTAGCTCGCAGTGACACCTGGCCAACACGCGCCGCTCTACAGGAAAGCCCCTCTGACGTCCCTCTCCCTCCCGGGAGCAAACAAGGCCCCCCCCCGCCCCCCCACTTTCTGGCCATGACCGAAGAAGAACGCTTCGATGAAGGGTCTTGGCAACCAACCACCCGTCCACAAGACCGCGTGCCAACGAGAGCGCTCTGGACTTGGAAGCTAGTCTGACTAGTTTCTGCCTGTGAAGTGGCTGGCACACAGTAGGTGCTCAAACAGCAGCAGGCAGCATAGCATGCAGTTAAGCCCACAACCTCTGGGACTGGCCTCTGGATCCAGTCCCCGGCTCAGTCCCTCACTAGCTGTGACCTGGGGCAAGTCCGTGAACGTTTCTCTGCCTCTGTTTCCTCGCTGGCAAAAGGCGAGAATAGTAACACCCACTACGGGGGCATTGGTGGGTGTCGGGAGATGGACGGATGCTGGTGCCGCTGTTAGTGCCTGACACACAATAAAATATGTTTCTTTTTTATTGAGTTATTAAGATTGTATTTATTTATTTATTTATGAGAGGGGAAGGGAGGGAGAAAGAGAGGGAGAGAAACATCAGTGTGTGGTTGCCTCTCAAGTGGCCTGCAACCCAGGCATGTGCCCTGACTTGGGATCGAACAGGCAACCCTTTGGTTCAGAGGGGGGCACTCAATCCAACGAGTCACACCAGCCAGGGCCATTTCTCATTTAAACAAAAGTGTCTGAAAGGCTGATGACCGTTGCAGCCTGCTGGGGCAGGGGGAGGGGAGGGGGGCCGATCGTGCATTTGGAGATTTGCATCTGGTAAGGGCTTCAGAGCTGCTGGCCTGACGTCAACCAGCTCTTAGAACCCAGCCAATCCCATGGCAACAGACTGCCTTGCTGTCTCCTTAGCAAACTCATCATCTGATTCATTAATCTAAAAATAACATGAAAAAATATATAAGGATGGTGCTTTCATTTTGGGAAACCTCGATGAACAGATCCCCCCAAATGCACCAGATCATTGATTTACTCTTCATGTAGATAAAATATAAGAACGAGGGCATATGGATAGCGCTGAGGTCTTTGAAAGTTTCTTTAAATGTCAGTGGCTTTCTGGGTAAGAGGGAAGAGGACTGATCAGTATGCAAGAGGGAAGGGTCACCATCCAGAACACAAATCTAACACGTAAGCCCTTCAATGGCGTGACTATCACGCAGGAATACACCTGTCCGGCCTCTGCCCCTTGAGGAGAGAGCCTTCTAAGACTCCACACCCACGCGTAAGCCCCACTCCTCTCTGGTCTAAGCAGGAATAAACGCGTCACCTTCCTGAGATTACTTTCAAAAGAGCCCTGGCCAAGCAAACTTTCTCGCCCCTCTGGTTCGTCTGCTCTGGGGTGGCAGTCACCGCCTGTCCTCAGAGCTGTCTCACCCGTTACAGTCTGGATGAAGTTTCAGGAAACGAAAATTCGATCCCACTGGCGGCTTTCCCAGGCGAGGAGCCCTCTGAAAGGAATCGATGCTCCAAACCCAGGCTTCCTATTCATTCAAGATCCCTGACAGTGAGACAAGGAAGCCGGAGCAGGGAGAAAGGCACACAGGGGGCCACAGCTGCGAATTGTCCAGTGAAATCCCGGGGACCCAGAGGAACGGCAGGACATTCTGTCTCACCCCGTGATCCCACCACCCACGTAGCTTAGAACCAAAAACCCCGAGCGTGCCCAGTGAAGCTTCCCAGACTTTGGAATAGAAGGCGAGGCTCCAGCCTCGAGACTCCAGCTGCCTATAACGGCCCAGCAGCAGGCATGGGGGAGGTTCTCACGATGGGACTGGGTCTGAAAGAAGACCCGGAGAGCCCCTGGGGTGTGGCTCCTGTCTCCGAACGGCATGTCCACGCCCACTCAAGACAGCAAATCTCCAACTGGTTCCTGAAAGGAGCCAGGCCACTTGGACTCGGGAGGGCGGGGGGGAGAGGGAGAGAGCACCGAGCCACGAATGTTCTTTGTTGTCATTTAAAGGACACAGGTGACTGTTCTTCCTTCCAAACGCCAGCCACAATAAAGCACTTTTCCTTTAAGTGACGGAAAAGCAAACGTGCCCCGAGGGTCCCAGCCCCACCTTGTTGTCAACCAGCACGGAGTCCTCCCGTGAGTCACACCACAGAGCAGGTCTCGTTTCGGTCCACTGTGGGCCTTCCCTCCCGGGAGCCGAGTCACCCCTGAGTCACCTGAGACCGTGCCGCAGACTCCCACTAGCTGCACCCCGTGACCCGACAGAGCCGTTCCCAAACAAGAGCAGTCTCTTCTCGGGGTGTCTTCCCTCGGGACAGCCCAGCACACGTCTGCTAGAGCCTCCTCTGGGAACCCCCAAAATGATACAAAGGAGCCCGGTCTCCCAGATGCTGGTTCCCATGCAGGGGCTCGGGGGTGTCCCCTACAACCAAGGGTATGCGGACTTCACCACTCACCCCCACACATATCCGCTCCGGTGCGGAGCCCCACTGGGTGCCTTCAAAGGGCGGCCAGCTGGGGTGACAAGGTGTGACAAGGTGTGACAGGCCGACAAGCCCCGCCTTCCGGGGGCCTCAGATTCTATGTCCCTTCTTCAAACTCCAAAGCAAGCGACCACAGCAGGTCCCCCCTACCCAAAGAGCAAATGGCCCACGAGAGTCCCCTCTGACTCCAGTGTGGAACAAAACCACATTCCATGAAGCAACGCTCTTGGGTCTGTGGGGACGTCACGCACGGTTCAAGTTAGCAGGCAGCGGTGGGTTTAAGTGACAGCTCCACACACATGCATGTAGGGGAAGTCGGCAAACGGCACAGACACAGTGACGAGAGATGCAGACAGACGTCACCTCGGGAGAGTGCTGCCTGCAACATCCGAAGGCCTTCTCTGATGAATGCCTCATTGTCCCCACACAGGTTTTAGGGCAGGCACTGGGCGCAGTCCCTTTTTATTTTTATTTGTTTTAAATCTAGCTAGTATCGTACAAAGAAGCGGTCCCAGTGATTTTTGTGTTTTGAGTTCCAAAGGCGAAATGAGTCAGATTCAACGTAAGAGCGAGAGGGCTGGAAAGCCTCCACAGCTGGACAAAGGTCCACAGGTCCAGGGGCCCAGACCGAGTGCGCCCCTGACGTGACGGAGCCCCAGGTCTCCCCAGCGGGGTGTTCAAAGGCCACTGGCTAAAGAACTGCCCCCCCGCCCGCCATCAGTCTGGGAAATGGGGATTATACCAATGAACAAGGACACACCCGACACAGGACGAGTGCTCTGTCCTGACACAGTGTCGGCAGCTGGGGCCCGCCTTCCTGTGTCTAAGGGGCCCACGGACTCTGTGTGAACCCAATAGGTGAAGCCAGGATCAAAACGGTCAGAAGTATCAGGAAAGCGGGTTGAATTCAGCACAGGGAAACCATGTTTCAGCCAGGAGAAAGTTCAAATGTCACCTTATCAATCCTAAAAATGTCTGATTTCATACTGGAAGATCATTTCTCAAGAATATTCTAGAACAGAACTGGGCTTCAGCTGGGAGGCCAGACGTGGTGCCCTTGCCTTCTGTGTGGTCAGAAACCTGAAGAGCAGAGCCTGCCGTCCCTAGAAAACCCGGAGCGCGGGCTGAAATGAGGTCGGGGCGGTGCCCGGCCAGGAAGGCCCCTTGGACGGCAGTGACCTGAAGGGAACCCGACACTGGGTCTCGCGCCGCGAACGAACCGGCGACAATGAAGACCGGGCCTTGTTTCACCTCCCAGTCCTGCTCTCACTTGGAAACACATTTCCAGCGAGCGTCCCCTAAACCGCCAGCACTGCGCCCCGTCTTCTTGGCCTGCCCGCGCGCCCTCATTCTCCCACCTGCTCTGTCCTTGCCTGAACTTCCAGGCGGCAGCAGGTGCGCCTGCAGACACCTGGTGCCCCCAAACACTTTGCCCTCCTTGCCACATTCCTGCGCCCACACCCCCTCTCACATCCCGCCCAATGCTGCCCCCGCCTCATGATGTCTGAGGCCTTACCCCCGTCCGGACGCCCAAACCAAATACACCTGCCACTGTCCCCTGGAACAAGTCCTGTCCCCCTCCTCCTCCTCCCTGACTCACCTCTAACAAGAGCAAAAGCATGTCTTTGGGTCACCTCTCTTCTTCACGTTCCCCCTCCTGAAAATTGGTGTCTGCCTCCCTCCTGAGGTGCTTCTGCTGCTGCCCACGACACCCCCCGTCCACGTCCCAGTTCCTCTTCTCCTGGCCGCTGTCTGGTGGCAGGGACAAGCCCAGCCCCAGGCCGGCCGCGCTCTTCTTCCTCCCTTCCTCCTGCTCCAAACGGTCCCCAGGCAGCCTGCGTGAGCAGCCCAGCCCTCTGCTAGTCTCAGGGGCTTCCCCTGTAGTGGGGATCACGGGGGCACCGTGTATCCCCTCGCCTTATACCAGCGCCCACTGCCCTGAGGACTTGCCAGCCAGAGCTCCCCAAGATAGCCTCTGGGGCTCCCCAACCCCAAGTCAGGGAGGGAGAGCTCAGCAAGCCCAGCTCAGCACATATCCCATCTCTTAGGCCCATGCCCACCAGTCACCTAATTGGTCCTGGGCCACACTCAATCTCAGGGATCCCTGGCAGGCCCCTGGAAAGTAGGGAAGAGCCATGGAGAGCACCAAAGGCTCAGGAAGTATGGGAAGTGAGGCCACCCTGGAGGAACCCAGAGCAATAAGAAAGAACAGCAGTGAGCAATGCCCCTCCAGACCCTCCTCCACACCCCTCCCCAGCTGGAACAGCTTCCCATCCTTAAGTAACCCAAACCAACTACTTGATAAATCGTCTTCCCTTTCTGCTTCCACACCCAAGGCTTAGAGAGGAAGGGGAGTTTCTGGAAGATTTAGAAAAATAGACTCCCACTCCCAGAGTTTGCTGCAGCAGCAGCTGGAACCAGCACAACAATCCCACATTGTTACAAAGCCCCCACCCCCCGCCCCCAGGACTCCTGCAGCAGGTTTAGGGGGAAGAGTCGGAGTCACCAGCCAGGTGCTGGTTTGTGTTTCCTGGCGGACTGCCCGTCACCCCCAAGTTGGACCCAGCAGGACAGTCAGCACACTTATAAGATGACGATTGTTCCTGCCACGATGTCCTGGGGGCATCTAGGTTTCTCTCTCTATGACATTTCACCAGCATCCTGTCCCAGGATGCCTCATCCTCCAGGATGGTCGGGCCCACTGAGGAGTCCCAGGCACACTGCCGGGAGACACTGGAAGGGGGCAGCACACAGCCCAGGGGGGCTGGTCTCGGGTTAGGGGGACATTAGCCTGGCCCACAAGCAAGCCCCTTTCTGGTGAGGATCCCCAGGCCTTGTTCTCAGCATCCCTTCCTCCTTCCCTCCACTAGCTTTCATGCACTCACCATCCCCCCCATGGGAGGCAAGAGCCAGATGGCCAGCCCTCATCCCCAGGTGCCCTAGAGGAGCTTGGACACGTCAGCTCGCCTCTCTGCCAGCCTCCTCTCAAGGGTGTTAAATAAGGAAGGAATAGCACCTGTCCGAAAGAAAGTGCCGCATCCATATGGACTGTTATCCTAATATCAGTGTGGTCCAATTTGCTCCTACAACCAAGGTGCCCCCACCCCCAGGGCGGGGCGGGGCAGCCAGGGCATGAGGTGCCAAGCTCCAAGGCACTCCAGGAACAACACAGCCCGTCATCATTAGAAGGTTGACCTTGGAGGCGCCCACAAAAAGGAAGTTGCCGGGGAACAAACCCAATGTGCAAACCAAAAGCCAAGGACCATGCTGCTCACCTGTTGCTATTTTAAAAAAACAAAGAGAGTTTTCAATGGACAATCTGCAGGGGACCCAGCATTGAGTGTTTGCTTGCTCAGTGGGGCCCTTGCCTCCGGCTCTAGCCTCATCTGCCCAGTAGGGTCTGCTGGGCTGGGGGGTGGAGGCAGACCTCACCTCTGGTAAAGCTGGGGGAGCAGGGCCCAACCTCCGGTGAATTCCTGGGGGGCTCCCCATCACCTGGCCTACCAGAACCCCCTCTTCCCACGTCAGCAGCAGGGTTGGCCCAGGAGCCTGGGCTACTTCAGTACCTGCACACTCAGATTGACTGTCCTTGGAAACCCTGAGCCACATTCCCTGTCCTCACCCTTAGTCCCGGGTGGGGTGGGGGGAGGTTGGCTTTATTCTCACTTCCTGGTGAATGTTCCCACCTCCCAGGCAAAGTCAACAACCCTCCCCTCACTTCAGGTTTTCTAAACATCTTGGAACTCCTCTTTGCTGTCTCTGTAATTTTCCATTCTTTGAGTGGCTCTCCACAGCTGTGAGCGCCAGGAACACACGGTTCAGCGAGCCTCTGGGCGCCCCTGACCTTAGCCCCAGGAATACCGAGCGTGTTTGGATCCAGGGGTGCCACAGCCTCCAGGCAGAGCCCTGGGGAACCAAGCCTAGCAGGCCGACGTCGGGCACCCCAACCCCCACCAGGTCTGTCGTCTGTGCATCCCAAACCGGACTCGGGACCACGCGTCGTGCCCTCGGGCGGGGCAGCCCAGTGCCCCACCCGCTTGTGGCTTTGAACACGTAAAGGCCTGGGCATGAGCCAGTGCCGGGGGCCACCCGCAAACAGGGCCTCTCTGAGCGGACGCCCAAACTTTTAGGCTGTAAAGCAATTCTCCCGCAGGAACCGTGGGGCCGCGAACAAAGTGCCCACTGCCTGGCTGGTGCGCTTGGCTGCCGGGCCACTGTCCCGAGTCCCACATGCAGTGGACCGACGCTCCCCCGTGCCCGAACTTCCCGGGCAGGGAGCGCCCGCCTAAAGTTCAGGACTGCTCCGCCCGACCGGTTCCTGCGGGCGCCGGGTGCCCAGGTAGACGGCTGTGATCGCCGCTGCCGGAGCAAGGCCGTGGGCTCGGGCTAAGGGCAGTCCCTCTCCGGGGCCGCCAAGCCGTTCGTGCCTCGCGCGGGAACCCTTCGGGAGCCTTTCCCCACCGTCCCCGCCGCGCCGGCCGTATCGCTCCGGGCATCTCTGCGGGTTTCCAGTTTCTCCCCACCTCGGGAGGGAAACCAGAAGCAGGAGTTCAGGTAACACTCCAGGGCTGCAGAGATTTTCCCGAAACAAAGAAAAGGATCCACAATCCCCTCCTCTTCCTCGTTCCCGAAGGAGAAGTGGGCGCCCCTGGTCCCCATCTCGGGGACCGAGAGCAAGTGGCGCAGGAGCCGGTTCGGACCGAAAGGATCCACCCAAGGGACTCCCGAGGCGCTCTCTTTTTCGGCCAGTTGGCCAGGGACTCACAGAACAACCTGCCCCGGGCGCATGATGCCAGGGGCCTCCGAGCGGCGCGCCGAGGGGTGCCAGGCGCGCGGCAGCCCTCCCAGGCCCCACGGAGGGCGCTTTCCCTGCTCCGCTCCTCGTGTCCGGCACCTGCCGCGCTCGCGCTGCGCACACCTGGCCTCACCTCCCACACCCCCACCGAGCGCAGGGGTCGCCCTCGGCGCCCAGGTCCTCCTCTGGCCGCCGGGAGCCCTCGCCCCGCACCCGGCACAGGGACGCTTACCTGCAGCTCTCCGAACGCCGCACGCCCGCCCCTCGTCCTTCCTCCGCCTCCGCCTCCTGCAGAGCTCTTGTCCTCCTGCGTCCCGCGAGGGAGTCTCCGACCCTCCCCGGCTCCCGCTTTAATCCCAGGAGGCGGTGTCCGAGTGCCCAGGGCGACACCCCCCCCCCCGTGCAGGTACCGGTCACCTCTTGCGGAGGGAGGGGCGGGCCGGAGCTGCGGCTCCCGCTGGGCCGGTCCGGGCGGGGCGGGGGCGGCGGTGCGGTGGGGAGGGGGGGCGGCGGGAGGAGGCGTTCCCCCAGGGAAAGCCCGGGACGGGCTGCTGGCCTTCGCCTGCGGCGGGACCTAGAGGGAGCTCCGGGGACGCTCCCCGGGCCTCGCTTCCCCTCCCGTGGTCTAGGGCTGCAGAGGAGCGCGTTTCCCTCCCCAAGTCAGTTGGACCTAGTCTGTCGCGGGCGCTTCCAGCCCGAGGACTCCATTTGGGTTGAGGAAAGGGGTTCCGACGAGCGCTGACTAGACCCCTGGTAAAACCAGGAGCTCTGTCTGCTTCTCGAGCCCCTGTAGACTGCCGGCCCGAGCCAGGGCCCCGAGCCCCGCCTGGCCTCTGTGCCGGCGGCGAGGACCCAGGAGTCGGCCGCCGGGGACCTCTGACTCTGGCACTAGCGCCGGAGGGCGCAGCGCCGCGTGCGCAGGACCCTCTGTGGTCCTCTTGAGCCGCCTTCCTCTGCCCTCAGGTCTTAAGTCCCTTCCCCCGACCGCGGAACGTCCCCAGAAGTGGCTCTAGGACTTCCCGCCCACCCAAGGCAAGGGGACAGCGGGCGAGGAAAGGGAGCCAGAGGGATCAACCTTAGTCCAGAAGGCATGGCTGCCCGCCACCCAGCAGCCCCCATTAAAGGACTCCTTCCAATACTGTTTGCAATGCACCGAATAATGTGGGTTAATTCAGAATAAGGTGGAAACACAAGAAAACGGGCTTCATTCCAAGTCACGTGCTGCCTTGGCTCTGCGCTTCTTCCTGGCCTGACCTCTCTGGGAGCCAGACTTCCCCAGTACGTTCTTCCCCCAGCCCCTTGGCCCTCCCCCTGAGATCCACAATAGGGGATTGTGCTGCAAACAGACCAGTCCTACCCTCCTCTCCCACTTCACTGGTGTCCAGCTTGTCCTAAGTAGAAGACCCTCCAAGACCAAATAGGTCACACCCTCTTGTGGTGGCTGTTCTCTCATCTGTTTTGAGGAGTGGGCTTGGAGCCCCCTAGGAATGAAGGACGCCATTGTTCCCCAAAGGCGCGAAGTCCACTACACACCAGGGAGTCTGTGTGTGTCTCTCCATTCAGCCCTCCTGCGGTGGTTGTTTCCTCAACATTTATTTCCCCTTCTTCCGGCAACATTCTGGAATTTGTGTTGGGGTACACACAGCCCCCTAGGAGCAGACCACCAGCTCGGGGGGCCACCTCCACCAGTGGTCCTAGACTGGCGGTGCCCGGGGCACAGGGCAGAAGCAAACTCGTGTCCTCTCTAGTGGAACGCTGCCGGCCATGGCTAACTTCACATGCCAATCAACCGCGCTAAGGGACGGCCAGACAGCTGGTAAACTGTTCTTTCCGGTGTGTCTGCGAGGTGGTGTTAGGAAGGGGGTTAACACTGGAGTCAGTATACTGAGTGAGGAAGATCCGTCCTCCCCAGGGGGGTGGGCGTCACCCGATCCTTTGAGGGGCTACCTAGAACGAAGAGGCAGAGGAAGGGGGAATTTGCTGTCTCTGCCCTCAGCCATCAGCACCCCTGGTTCTCGGGTCCTTGGGCTCACATGGAATGACACCACCAGCTTTCCTGGTTCTCCAGCTTGCAGATCACAGGTCATGGGCCTTCTGGGTCTTCACAGTCACATACACCAATCCCTGTAACGCACACACACACACACACACACACCCATCAGCTCTGCTTCCTTTGGAGAACCCTAACTAATACACCCCTTCACCCAGGAGAAATCCCCACACCAGCCACAATCACAGTAAGATTTAATTAAAAGCAATTAAAATGAGACATAAAAGTAGGAAAAAACAGCAAGCAATATAATCATAGCTGTTGCCATTATTAGACACAGGTGAGAAAGTAAGCATGTTTGCTATTTAAATAAAGTAAAAGAGAGAATCTTAAAAAATGAATATGAAGAAAAGATTGTTTTAAATTACCTGGCAGAAATGGGGAGAGAATACTAAAGAGAATTCTTAGAAATAAAAAATGCAAATTTTTAATAGCTGAAGAAGGAATCGGTGACATGAAGTATAAACCTCAAGATATTCATGTGCAGGGACTAAGTCACAGAAGCTAAGGGAGTGAAGAATGGAGTATGATGTTCTAAAATATGTCTAATTACGTCTCCAAATGTGATCATAAAGAGAACACGGTAGCAACAATATTTGAAGAAATAATGATTGAGAACTTTCTAGAATTGATGAAAGTCATGAATTTTTAGATTATTGAAGCAAAACAAATCCCAAGCAGAAAAAAAAAGAGGAATCCACAGTTAAACATAACATAGGGAAATTGCAGAACCCCCAAAATAAAGACAAGATCTAAAAAAAATGCCTGAAACAAAATATCCCCCAAAAGAAGGCGGAATATGGTAAGATAAAGTATTTAAACTGTTGGGGAAACTGATTGTGAACCTAGACTTTTATATCCTATACAGCAACTATCCTTCAGGAAGGAGGGAAAAGACATTTCCAGGCAAATCGAGATAGTGTTGATCACAATAAAGAAACCTGAAAACTTCAGTAAAACATGAAATAATCCCAGAAGGAAATGCCAGAGGAAATGGTGACCAAGAAAATGGTAAAAAGGTGGGTAGGTCTAACCAAATATGGACAGCATAAACTAACACCATCGAAAATGTTTAATTTGCAAAGGTAAGGAGGCAATGACAGCATCAAAAAGTAGAAGTAAAATGCTGGGAAATAACAGCATGAAAACCTAGTATCGCCCCTAGTGGAATGAACGAAATTAATGCATTATTCTGGAGAAGAAACATACTGATTAACTTAGACTTTGTTGAGTGTGTCTGTTAAAAGGATAACTACAAAGAATGGAAATATAGTGTGTGTTGATTGTGTCTGAACCCAACGCAGAAACAGTGGGATAAGGGGAAAGTCCACGACACCAAGTGCAGTGAAGCAAAGAGGAAGGACGAGGGAGCAGGGGGAGTGAAGCAGACCCCGGGGGAACGTGGCAAAGGTAGATGTGGAACTCTGTACAAACACACCAGTGATCGCAATACATGCAAGTGCCCCAGGCGGCCCAGTTTACATGAACAGAATTTTTTTTTAATATAAATGATCAGAGTATCTCCTTTTTAAAACAGCTGTAAGTTTATGAGACATAGGTAGAATGGGCACCTGTGAAAGAAAGCTGGTTTGACTCTGCTAGTAGTAGACAAAATAGACCTTAGAATAAAAGTTGCATTGAGAATAAGGAGAACCACTTTACAATAATGAGATAAACACAGCGCTGGGGCAGCATAACAGCCATGAGCTTGTGCGCGCCTGACAACGTAATCTCCAAGATATTTGGAGAAAAAATGCCTAGAACCACAAGACTGTCACAAATTCACCATCCCCCCTCGTGGTCATGAAAGGTCAAGTCAACCGGCCAACCACCAAAGCGAACAAAAGAAAACTGAAAATGTGGGGGACCGGAAGAACACAATAAGCGAGTTGGTCAGTGGGCACCTTCGTGAAATCATCAGCCAGTTGGTTTCCCAGGTTATTTCTCAGAAACGGTTGGGAACCACGCTGTTCCAGGGTTCAAAAATTCTTCCAAGGAGTAGAAATATCGAAAATGCTGTTCAGCTCATCAATACCTCAACCGGGGAGGATAGTTCAGGGAAGATTACAAGCCAACCTAATTCATAAATGTAGATGTAAAATCCCAAACGACTATTAGGAAAATGCATCTAGCAATGCCTTAAAAAGATTGTGAGCAAGTTGGATTATTTTACGGGTGTGATATTGCCTTAACTTAGAAAAGCAGCGTTCAGTGTTGCCCGACACGGTAACACATTCAAACAGGAAAATTATAAAGTTATCTTAACGTATTTAGAACGAACATTTAGTAAAATTCAACACACGCCCAGAAGGACTTTGCAAAAAGTCCTCTGCAAAAGTGAAGTAAAAGAAAACTTTCTTACATGATGAAAGACATCTATATAAATCCCACAAAATACCCTTAATGATAAAATGAAAAAGATTATGCCCTGGCTGGTGTGGCTCAGTGGATTGAGCACTGGCCTGCCAGCCAAAGGGTCATGGGTTCGATTCCAAGTCAGGGCACATGCCTGGGTTTCGGGTCAGGTCCCCAGTAAGGGGCGCTTAAGAGGCAACCACACATTGATGTTTCCCTCTCTTTTTCCCTCCCTCCCCCCTCTACAAATAAATAAATAAAATATTTTTTAAAAAAGAAAAGAAAAAGATTACTTCTAGAAACACTCAGCTCAGCATTGTACTGAAGGTCAAAGCCTAGGTAGCCAATGAGGGAAAGGAAATTAAACTAGTGAGAACTGCAAAAGAGAGACAATTCTGTCGTTATTTGAAGATATGATTGTATACCCACAAAAACCTCAAAGAATCAAGAGAAAATCACGAGCATTAAGAAAGTTTAGCTGCCTGTATTAGATGAGTACTGAGGAAACACACAAAAATCACTTGCACTCCTCCATACCACCTACTAAGCATCGGAAATGCAAATATTAAATGTGCCGTTCACCGTGCAAATATTAAATGTGCCGTTCACCGTGCAAATGGTTGTGTGATCTGGTAGGAGAATGCCACTCGGAAGAGGCATGGCACACTGTCTGCCTCTTAATGTCAGACGGTTCATCAAGAAAAAGCCACATGTGGAAAAATGCGAATAACTGTTGGGTCTGGGAGGAGGGGGTACGCGTTTTCCTTGTACTAATCTCCTTATTGTCTGCATCTTTCAAATGTGTCGTAAAAAAATTGAGCAAAACTGCAAAGATACACCACTTAGATGGCAACAGAAAATTTATTACCTTAATTAAGTAGATCTACCAATATATGTGAAAACTACCATGGAGGAAAGTGTAAGCCTTTACTGAAAGGCATCAAAGACTGAATAGATGGAGAGATATGCAATCATGTGTAGAAGGTACCCTATTATAGAACCTACAATGTTACAGCAACTTTCTCTTTACATCGACATAATGGATTTAATACAATTACAACCAAATGCATGTGTCTTGGAGTGCATTGATGAGCTTAGCCTAAAATAAATACGCAAGAGCGTGACAGAATAAAGGGCCAAGAGTCACCAAGACAGAGTGGAAGAGCAGCAAAGGCTTGGCAGGATTATTCCCAAATAAGCCATCCCATTCCGAAAATCGAATGTAAGAGACCGAGTGTGATAACGTCGTTGTGGGAACCATGCAATGGTGTTCGTGTAGGGCAAAGAGCAGCAATGGGAAAGAACGGAGCACAGAGAAACAGACTCGGGTGTATGTGGAGACATGCAGGGCTCCGGGCGGGGCATGAGGATCAGTGTGCAGAGGTCTCATGGGAGAACCCGTTATCCAAGTGGGAAAACATGGAGTCAGCATCCCAGATCCCATCACACGTGTAAATCAGCACAGGCGAATGGAAGGCCGTATGTGAAAATAGTGTCGGAATTTTTAGGAGACGCAGTGGTTTTGCGCTGTGACAGTTTCACCAGGACACATTTCTGGTTAGGCTGGACCGCGAGAGATCTTGGGAGATCTGGAGGGCAGAAATGAAGCAGGGCCAGTTTTCGCTTCCACACCTTGATGCTGGTCAGCAGGTTCACCTCCTCCCACGAAGCAGTGGTCAGGCCTGCACGGCCCTCTTTCCCCCAGATCCCCAGCTTGCCCAGCTCCTGGGCCCAGTGTGCGTTTAGCTCTTTCGATGATAACCCGCCACCACGTCCCCTCCCCCGCTTCTGCAGGAAACCCTCAAGGTCAGGGCTACAGTCTGGCCTTGTGGGCTTCAGCTCATGTATGTGGGTCCCACCTTGTCCTGGTTTCCCTGATTTTACGTGTGCTGTGGACTGAATGATAACCACCCCCCAGGTCATACGTTACCTTAGGGTTACTAAGGTAACACTGTATGGTGATAGAGCGTTTAGGTAATTAAGGCTCAACAAGGTCCTAAGGTGGTGGGTGGGTGATAGAATTGATGGCCCTTGTAGGAAAAGTAGTTCGATCTCCTTCCCTCCCTCCCTCCCTGTGTGTGTCTGTGTCTGTCTCTCTCTCCACATCCGCACCCCGAAGAAAGGCCATATGAGGACACCACAAGGAGACATCCACCTACAAGCCAGGAAGAGACCCCTCGCCAGGTACGGAACAGGCTGGCACCCTGACCTCGGACTTCCAGCCTCCAGAACTGCTAGAAAATAAATGTCCGTTGGTTCAGCCACCCACCCCATGGCATTTCATCAGCCAGCCAGAGTCGCCTAAGGTGACAGCCTCTTTCCCTGCCCTGTGATCTTCAAGCTTTGGCCTCAGAATCCTACAGAGACTGGTTAGGCAGCTCCCTCCACTGTAGAGGTCAAATCCTCCAGCCAACTCCTTCTAAAGACACCGGGACACACCTCATTACAGTCTGCGGGACTAGGGAAACAGCAAGGAGTACATCGGCTGTGTGACGTAAGCCAGACGCGGAAGGACAAACACCGTGGTTCCACTTAGGCGAGGTCCCCAGGGCAGTCAACCCCACGGAGCCAGAAAGCAGGTGCCTGGGGCTGGGGGTAGGGGATGGGGAGTGAGCGTTTGCTGGGGACAGTGTTTCAGTTCGGGGGGGGGGGTGTGTGGAAAGTTCTGGACGCGGGCAGTGGTGATGGTTGCACAGTGAAGTGCCTAATGCCGCTGAGCTGTGCACTTAGAAATGGTTGGAATAGTGAACTTCACGTACTGTCTATTTCACCCCAAACACAAAGAAGGGCTAAACTAGTGAGAATAAGTAAAGTTACCCAACACCGTGTATGGCTAAAATTTAGTCCGCCGGGGCGGGGAAGGTGAGAGAAAGGAGGAGGGTCTGGACTGGCCCAGACGCTGTGGAAAACTGCCCGGTCTCATGCAGTTACGTCAAAGAGACGCAAAATTGCTCCCAGAAATTCCACTGCTAGGTACGTGCCCTGAAGATTCTTGCAGGGTGCTCGGGACCTTCCACAGGAATGCTCACAGAAACACCATTTCTACTGCAAAAAACCTGGAAGCCACCCAGATTCCGACAGGAGTCGGCGGTGTATTCATACAGTGGAGTTCCGTATGGCAAGGAAGATGGGGACGCCAAAGCTGCCCCCCCACGGACGAGTCCCACCAGCGCTGAGCATCCCTATAAACGTTCACCACCACCTGACAATGTGTTCAGAGGCACACACCTACACGGCAAGACTGAAAAAGAGAAAGAAATGGATGAACACGCGATTCGGCGTAGCGGTTTCCCCTCGCGGGAGTGGACGGGGCCGGAGACTGGGTTCTGGACGTGGTGGTATTGGAGACGATTCGCTTCTTAACCTGGACAGGGACGCCATAGGTGGTCACTTCATTTTTTATGCCCCTTTACATTAACCATACTCTGTCGTACGTATGGACTGTGTCATTATTTTACAAACGATGTATGTGTAATCATTAACAAACTGTTTTTAAAGGGTCTGTGCCAGGAAGCGAATCCCTGGGCAGGAATAATGGAACTGTTGTTCTTTGGCCCCATGCTGCTTAAGACAGAGACGGTAATTCTGTGAGGTTTGAGGCTAACCGGCTCCAAGAGTCTCGTGGGTGCCTGTGCTCAGATGAGCAAAAAAGAATTCACTAGTCCCTTGAAATACAGGGCCCAGGACCCAGGGAATGTATTCCTAGGCAAAATGATGTAAGAGGAGGTTCGGCTCTTTGTTTTCAGAAGCCCGGTGAAGCCGCCTCTTGGTGAGCCCAGGCCCTCTGGCGTATCCCTAAGAGGGGGTGGAGGCCCCTCGCCCCCCCCCCGGGGGGCCTGTGGGCAAGTCACATGCTTTTGGCAGGTCCCCGGGAGGAATGCAGATCCCAGCGGTTCAGACAAGAACAGGTTTTGGTGTTTGTCCTTCGTCATGGTTGAAGCATATTCTAAGGCTTGGCCCCAGGCACAGCACGTCCTGGGTCTCGGCCTATAAAAGAACAATTACCTTTTATTAAACATTTACTGCACCTGTCCCCACACTCATGGAGAGATAGGTACTTTGATTTCTTCACTCTACAGCTGACATCGACTCAGGGACAGCGTCTGACCTGCCTGTCCCACAGGTGGGCTGAGGCCAGGGGTGGGTCTGTGGGAACAACCGGCTCATGGGCAGCTGGATCAGAGTTGGGGCCTGGACTCCTGTCACCAAGACTTGTGAAGGGCCCCTGTTCTCTTCTGTCCCCAGGGGCCCCAAAGCCCATAGGCCCCTTGGCTTCAGAGCCAGAGGGAGGTAGTCATAGGGGAAAGGGTGTGCAGGGGTGTGGGGAGGGCCAACAGCAGCCACCACACCCCTTTCCACGGCCTCCTCCAGTGCCCGGAGTCCCAGTGTCCGACCTTGGTCCCCCCGCCGCCCTAGCGCTCTCTCCTCCACAGGGAGACTCCCCACATCGGGGTGCTGGCTGACAGGCGCTCACTGAGATCGGCAGGTCCCCTTAAGCCTGGCTCTGGGGGCAAAGTTATAACCTTGTCCCAGCACACCCAACTCCTAAAGATGGAGGAAAAATGGGATAATTGCAAGACAAACAAACAAACAAAAACATCCCACTCGGAAAGAGGAGGGGAGGTGGCATTTGGTGGCCACATGCCCTTTTGTGCACCTGGTCCAGCAGAAAGGACCAGGACTCGCTGTGCTGCGGTTCTGAGACCTCCTGGTGGCCCAGCTCTGCCCTGGGGGACTTCCTTAGGTGGGAGGGCAATCCCCGCTGTGCCCAGCAGCGATCCAGGACTGCCGCGAGGTCACAGGCTTTCCTCAGCCAGAGCTGGCTTCTCTGGCTGTGGGTCGGGGGCAGGCTTCCTGGGGGGTGGTGCCCGTCCTCCAGAGTTCTGGCTGCACAGGCCCCTCGGAGCTAGACTCAGGCTTGGCCCGGCTGGCCCTCGCCAGCTGGTGTCCTGTTACAGAGCAAAGGGTTTTGGGTCCCATCGCCCCGCTGTAGCCCTCCCCTGTCCCAGCGAGGCTGGGTAGACTGACACACTATGCTCTGGCCTTTCACGTGACTTTGTGACTCTCTCCTTGCATGGTGCTGTGCTGTTTCTCCTCTACAGATAGTGAGTTCCCGAGCTAACAGGCCTGCTCAGGATGTGGGGACAAGTGACACAGTCTGGTACCTCCTAGGGTGCGGACTCTTGGATTCTACCCTGGGTGGCTCCTGGCTGCATGTGCCCAAATGCCCATTGTCAGCACCCACCCTGACCTGACTCCCATCCCCGTCCTCTTCCACCCCACCCTACAGACACACAGCCCTGAGGAGAGCCACCACCTAGGCTGGGACCACTGCCCCTCTCTGTAGGCGGTCTGCACCCAGTGGCAGCAGACCAGAACCCCCAGGGCCCCAGGTGGTGGCTGAGGCCCTCGTGGTGACTACACCTCAGCGCCACGCTTTCCTTTGCCCAACTCTGCTTCCTTCGGTCCCCAGAGGGGTTCCCCTGGCAACACTCCTCAGGAAACTTCCTGCCTCCCAGGAATCCGGGCACAGGACAGAAGTTACTTAACCTCTCGGTGCCTCAGTTTCCTCCTCTGTGAAGCCTCATAGCCACGTACTTAGGTTGACATGAGTGACAATATCTAAAAGGCTTAAAAGGGCAGGTGGCACCTACTAAACGCCCAGTTACTGCCACCCCTACTGCTGCTATTGCTACTGCTGCCATTGCTGCCACTGCTGCTATTGCCACTAGTAGCACTGTTGCTATGGTTACTACTCTCGATGCTGCTGTTACTAATGCTACTACTACTATTACTGCTGCTGCTGTTACTACTCGTAGTACTGTTACTACCTCTGCTAGTATTGTTACTGTGGCTGCTACGGCTACCGCCGCTATTACTGCTACTGCAGCTACTGATACTGCTGCCGCTGCCGCTGCTGCTGCTGGTACCCAGGACGCACCACCTTCCTCTAAAACACAACCTGTGGCAGCTTTTAGCAAAGTGCCTCCCTTACTGGGACCCACTTTGCTACTGTGATGCAGTCTAGACTTTCCAGATGGCTCCCTCCGCTCTAAGGCATAAGTTAAAGGTATTCACTCCCCTCAATCGTGCGAATTAATCCATTTTTCACTAACCTGTTCTAGAATGAACCCCCGATGGATGAACCATCGACCTCAGCCTGGTGAGTGTCGAGCCCCGTGTGTTTTCCAAGCACGTGTTCACCTGGGACCATCGCAGGCTCTGTTGTCGCCGGAGCCCCCGCACCTCCCCTCCCTCGGAAAGCCTCAGGGTCTGTTCTCTCTGCCTCGGGGAGTAAAAAAGTTTCTATTTAATCACGTCAAGACGAATACTCTTATCACACTGTCGAATGCCAGCATTTTAGGCAGTAAATGGCATAAGTGCACACGCCCGGGTACAGTGCGGGAGCTAAGCCTGTCTGGGTGCCTGGTGCGCCCTTCACAGAGCTTCAGCAGCAGCGGTGCTGGCTCCAACAGCCACAGCTGATTGTTAAACAAACTTCATTAAAGGTCAGCCTCTGCAGTTTTATTTCGAGCCCACATCCTGGGCTTTCTGAAAAGCACTGCCTTGGATGCCAAGCCAGATAAGTCAGGACTGGTGAGGCATGAAGGTGAGACCGCTGATAGGGATCCTTTTCTTTTAAGCGACATGATTTCCGGGGGGAAAAGACCGAAGACTAAGGCCCCGCTGGCGGCCTTGGCAAGGGGGCAGGGGAGAGGGCTGCCGTGAGTGGCTGCAGGGTGGGCAGAAAGAGCTGCTTCTCCCTCCTGTCCCCCAGTGAACACACACACACACACACACACACACACACACACACACACAAGCTAATTCTACAGGTGCTCGGAGAAGTTTGGGGCAGGGCAGGTGCCAGATTTCCCCCGGAGAACCTGTGCGACGGCTGGAAAACCTGGGGAGCCTGGGTCAGACTTTGGGGCTTCCCGGAGCCACCTGAAGGGTTGGTTCCACCCCAGAGCAGGGGCATCTGTGAGGGTGTCGGAGTGGGGATAGGTAACTTCACACCTGAGCAGCTTGCCTGCTTGCCCCGCCCCGCCCCGCCCACCCAGGGACGCAGCAGGGAGGGGGAGGGCCTGTGAGGGTCTTTGTGGGCATGTGTGTGTGTGGGGGGGGGGAGGGCTCTGCATCGTGCTCCCTGAAGCCTAGGGGAGGAGTTTTAAGCTTTAGTTGCACCAACAATCATCTTCTACCCTCCTTCTTTAAAAGAATTTTATGAAAATGTGTTTCTAAATAAAAGTATAGTTTTTGTTATTCATTTCAGAATATATATTACTTAGGTCTTTCAAGTGAAATTAAAATATAGCATCAAATGCAACTGTATTTCCAGAAAATTTATTCATGAAATGGGCCACGTGGGGTCCCGGATGTAAGTCCCGGGTCTGCACCCTCCTGTACCCTCCCCCGCCCACCCAACACAGCTGAATGTTTTCCAGTATACCGAAGATCTGAATAATTGCTTTCTTTGAAAAGAAAAATATTAAAAATATTCTTTCATTCATAACAAGTTCTTAAAAATCTAAAACTTGAAGTTTTTTCCCCCACAAACTTCTCTCATCATAAAACATGCTTATTTTTCTGCTTATGGATGATTTCTTTATTCTGGCTAAAAGGCACACAGATAACTTTGAAAAACAATTAAGACAGCCAGGATCATTGTAGTCGCTGCTGTTGAATGTATTGCCCCTCGCCAGGCCCCTCCCACCCACCCCTGCTGCTCTGAGCTGGGTCCTGGGGCACGATGATGCGCCAGTGGCAACTGTCCTCAGCTGTCACCATTTATGAGCGGAGACAGATGAATGGCAATAGAAACAAACCATAACTGATCAAAAAACAGCACAGTTCATTTTGACTTAAATGCCTCTAGTTTGATTGATTTTGAATATGTGACATGCAAAGTGCAATTTAAATATAAATACATGTGTGTACATACGTGTGTGCATATAACCATATGTGTATGACATATATGTTGTGTGTGTGCACGTGCCTATTTTTGCGTGTATATACAACACACATGCATACACACACCTATAGACACACAGGGTGGGGCAAAAGTGGGTTTACAGTTGTTTGTATAGAAAATAACGCAATAATTAAATGATAGTACAAGAATAAACGCAGTGTTTGGCATGCTCACAACTGCACACCTACTTTTGCCCCCCCACACATATGATATGTGTGTTTGTATACAGAGTCCGGCACAAATAACAGCCCTCTTTTTTATTACAAACTCTTTTTTAAAAAATATTTTATTTCTTTATTTTTAGAGAGGGGAAAGGAGGGAAACATCAACGTGTGGTTGCCTCTCAAACACCCGCTACTGGGGACCTGGCCTGCAACCCAGGCACGTGCCCTGACTGGGAATTGAACCTGCGACTTTTGGTTCGTGGGTTGGTGCTCAATCCACTGAGCCACACCAGCCAGGGCTTATTACAAACTCTTTTATTGCAAAACCACAAGCATGTAATTCTGTAACACAGTATCACACTCAAGTACACCATACGACATTTTAGGTGAAATGTTCAAATTCAACCATCAATCATTACACCCATATTATTACCCTACCAACCACACTCAAGCAAGCCATACTTCTGCCAGACACTGTCTTTTTTATTTTTAATTTTTAGAGAAGGGAAGGGAGGGAGAAAGAGAGGAAGAGAAACATCGATGTGCGAGAGAAACGCGGACCAGCTGCCTCTTGTACGTGCCCCAACTGGGGACCAAACCCACAACCCAGGCATGTGCCTTGACCAGGAATCAAACCAGTGACCTTTCTGTTTGCAGGACGACGCCCAACCACAGAGCCACACCAGTCAGGGCGTGAAGAGTCTCTGAATCACTGCCTCAGACTCTGAGCCTGGCTGTTCCCACCAGGGTCGGCTGTTGCAGCACCACTGCAGCCTGTCCCCATCACCCACCCTCCCCCATCCTGCTGTACCCCCCACCCCACAAACCGTGCTTTCACCCGAACCCCCAGTTCTCCGATGACCCCACCTGCCTTCCCTGCCCCGTCACTGCGGGCTCTGCCTTGTCACCATGACTAACGACCTGGGCTCTGTCCGGTTGTCTCGGTCGTTATCCGCGGAGCCTGCTCCTGCAATAATGCACCAGTGTCCTGTAGCTAGACAGTGACTCACTAAAGCTAAGAAAGAAATTAAACAGTGGTCACGTTCCCCTTGATAACGCCTGCAGCGCTGGGCACAAAACGTCTGCAGTGAAACAGTAGATTATCCTGCTGTCACGAAGAAAGAGGACAAAAATCCACTTTCTCCTCTACCGACCCCGGCCTCGGAAGAGGACCGCACACGGGGAGCAGTGTTCCCCAGGGTTGGGGAGGCAGCTCCTCTACCCTCCCGGTTCTTCCGGCTGCTCTAATCATCAGAAGGACATGAGACAGATCGGCGAGAGAAAATACTCTGACTTAACCAAGTGCACGCGTCTGGGAGCCCCGCATGCAGGAGAGTCAGAGACAGGAGGGAGTGTGGGTACGGGGGACACTCTGAGCTAAGGGTGAGCTAAGACACCTGGGGCTTCAGAAGGTCGCTGCAGGGGAAGCACAGTTCAGAAATTAGTAGTTTGCCCCGCCACGTAGACAGGTAAAAAGTCATTTCTGTTGATACGTGTATCATGCGCCAGGCCCTCATTTAAATTCTTCTAGTATTTAGTAGTAGAGGGGGCAGCAGAAATTCCTTTTGGGCCTGCAGGGTCTTTGTTGCTTTTAACTTGAAATATTCCACATACCACAGAGGAGGCGCATTTGAGGTGACTCATTCTGAACCCCTACACCAGGGACCCGCTGGCAATGTCATGGGAGGGGCTGGAAATGGGCCCCAGCATGGGCTGTGGGTGCTGGGGCGGGCATGAGAGCGCCCACCTGTGGAGAGGAACAGGGAGAGGACAGCCAGAGTCACACAGGGTGAGACATCCTAACCTCCAGGGAGTTCTGGGGTCAGAGTCTTGGAGTTCAGAAGTAGTTAACTCCTGCAGTCTCCTAGGCAGAGAGCTAAACTTCCCTGAGAATCAGGTCCTCTGAGACTTAGGCAAAACAACACATTTCCAGACCATGGCACGTTAAATTAGCCAGCAAATGAAGATACTCTGTAAATGTGAAGAGCTGAGCAAATACAAGGTATTCATCCGTCTCAACGAGTGGAGACAGATCACACCAACCTGTTTATTCAGGCAGGAATTGAGGCAAATCAGACAAACCTGGGGCTGGTGTGGGCCGGGGAGGTGCAGCCACACCCAAGCTGTCACGTGTGGTGTGCGGGCTGGGAACCACCCACCCGAGGGGACGCTTTCCACTTGGGTTGTCATGAGGGATGTGGATTTTTCCCTGACAGTTTCCCAGCAGATGCCAGCCAATGTCGTGGGGAAAAGATGATTTATTCTAATTCAGGTGGAACCACCAAACAAGCTCACACGGAGACTCCTCGTCCAGGCACCATCCTGCCCAGGGACCGTTTATAAAATAGAAGAGGCTAACCGTAACACAGCACTCTCCTGGAGATGGTGTGTAGAGTTGAGACACAGTTTTGGATTTTAATTTTCTTTGATTTAAGTGTATGACCGGAGGTCAGAAGAAAGAGCGTGGATCCCTTTCCAAAAATGTGTCAGGCAACTTCAGATTGATTTCACTGGTTGCCGCAGGCCAAACCAGGCATGAGGTATCTTACCATGGAAACGCAGCAAATTCTAAAAACATCAAAACTGACATTTCACAACTGGGAGATTTCATGTAAAATCCAGCTTTCCAGCTTCTCTGGAAAACCCGGGAGATGGGGCTGACCATGGGCTCACCATTCGGATGGGACAGAAGCGGCGTCCGAGGGCCGAGCTGTGACAGAGGACTGCACACGCTGATAAAGAGGTCTCACCACGCAGGATACCGGTGGAGTGGCCATGTGCCCAGCAGACTCACATCCCCTCGGGTGAGGGCGATCAGCTGCCTCTACAAGAGGAAGTTGAAACTGATTACTCCCTCCCTTCATTGTATAGCCTTTAAGAATACACGGCACTGTCTGAAAGGCTCTTCTAGAGCTGGTGGATAAAGGAACCCACAAAGAGCCACTTCTGGTCAGTTCCCTCCACGTGTCACCTCTAAGGCCAGCTTCCCTCTGAACAAGGAGGGGCGATGAAACTGCAAGACAATACACAGATTCCTATGTAACTGTCCAGCCACGCAAGAAACCGTGAATAACACCACCGCACAGGAGTAGGCGGCCGCGCAGACTTGCTCAGATCAGTGAGACTGAGGGAGACGTCGGAATTTTAGCAGTGAAAGCATTTGTGGCCTCACACGGAATGACAAGGAGGTGACCCAGGAACATGAAAACCATGACACAATTGCTTTATGACAGTGAAATGGCGGAAGTCGATTCACAATGTGCCCGAGCACAGGAATTCAGCGCCACGTTTGGAGAGAAGACAGTTCAATACCAGCAAGACCTCACCTTCGTCCGATGGAACGTGGGAAACAGCTAACACAACAGAACGGGAGAATGCGCCACTCGGAGGAGGGGTTGGTCAGCCCCGGAAGATCAGAAAAAATACCATCACAGAGGTCATATGCGTGCATGAGGTCTGGCCGGAAAAATTCCAGCCATTGTTACTATGACAAGAATGGTTTGTACGACATCAAGGTAACCTGGCAACCAAGGAGAGAGGACTGGAATGTGTGTGCCTGAACAATGACGACGTCACTGCACCAGTCAGTGGGGGCGGTAGATGCTGTTGAGTGAGCATGTGTGCTGTGCGGCCGTCACATTCAAAATGACTGACCAAGTAGAGCAACGAATCTGCATCAAATTTAGCGTTAAGCTTCAACATCCCTCCATGGATACCATTGGAATAATTCAGAAGAACACAGCTACGGGCAACTGGTGATTGGCAGCTTCATCATGACAGTGCGCCCACTCATGCATCACGTTTCATGCAGAGTTTTTTGGTGAAACATCAAACCACCCAGGTGACATAGCCCCTCTATAGCCCAGATTTGGTACCCTGTGACTTCTGGCTTTCCCCAAAACTGAAATCACCTTTGAAAGGGCAGTGATTTCAGACCATCAGTGAGATTAGGGAAAATATGACAGGGCAGCTGACAGCAACTGGGAGAACTGTGTGAGGTCCCAAGCTGCCTATTTTGAAGAGAACTGAGGCATCACTGTCCCATGTACAATGTGTCTTATATCTTGTGTCTTCTTTAATAAATGTCTCTGTTTTTCATAGCACATAACTGGATACTTTCTGGACAGACCTCTCATGCTCATGCTCGTGTGTGTGTGTGTGTGTGTGTGTGTGTGTGTGTGTGTGTAACATCCCCAGTCATTCTCACATTTCTGGGCCCTGCCTCAGAGAGTCTGCTTCGGTGGTCCCAAGGTCCAAGACCATCTGTCCCTCCCCCCAGTAGTCTCCGGGCATGGGGGTTGTCAGGCTGCCCCTGAGGGACTTTACCTCCAGTGGGGCCTCATCTGTAGGGACAGGGTCAGCTCTGTGAGGTGACTTCACCAGCGGTGTCCTCCTGGCCTCCGGGGGCCACACCTGGACAATCCACGCTCCAGAGCTCGCTGTCTTGCTGGCTGCCTTTTACTAATTCACATTTTAAAACCATCGGGAAAGAAGTGACATGTTCACAGCCATTCATTTGCAGCTTGGCTGTGACACTGATGCTGTGTTGGTGATTTTGAAGTTGGAGTGGTGCCACAGTATCGTGACAAAGCTCCCCACTTGGCTCCCTGCTGTCCCTGAAGTGCCCTCAGCGTGGAGATAAAAAGAGGAGTAGATTGAGGTTCCGTCCTGTGAAAAGTGGTCAAAGGGTCACATCTTGTATTTTCCAATTCGTGGCAAAAGCCAGCTGGACTCTCCTTCTGAAGGTGGTGCATGAGCAACAGAAACATTGAGGGGAGAATCTGAGAGGGCTCACCTGGGCCGGGTGGCTGGGTGGCATGTCAGGGGAAGGGACAGCAAGCTTAAGGGGACTGGCAGGGGTGGGCAGAGGAAAGCACTTGGGGCAGGGAAGGGAGCAGAACCATCATGCAGCCTCCCGACACAGGAGCGGGAGGGGGTGTTGGCTAGAAAAGTGTGAGGCAGGAAGAGAGGCAGAGAGAAAAGCAAATGATCGATGACTCCCGGCCATTCACAAAAATACTCTCAACTCAGGAGATGGTTTTGCTGGAGCTCCCTCCGTGAGGACATGCCCTTGAACACCTGTGACCCCACAGTCAACTCCGTACTGAAACAAGGGGTGCCCACTAAAGAGGGCCTGGCCAACCAACGTGCGCACTTCAAGTTGGTCAAATATTGATTTTTCAAGTCCAGCGATTGGTTTCAAACCCTGGCGCTGTTATGTACATTCTGTAACCGTCCTCCACAACAGGGGACAAAGAGTGCCACCCAGCAGGCTGCTGGAAAGATGAAAGGACGCAGGGTATGTAGGGACCACAGCACCGTGCTTGCTAGAGGCTGAACAAGGACAGCCTGCTGTCGTCGTCCCTGGACAGCATCTGACGATTGTCAAGACTCGTGAACAGGTGCTCTCCAGACCCTCCATCACCCAGGAAGGTGGAGAGGCAAGGAGTCTTCCTGCTTTAGGAGAAGAACGTTGAGGACAGCTGGACGCAGAAGCAAAGGGAGCAGCGAGGGGAACCAGGTCCCGGGAAAGAAGCTTGTGGGCTGGTTCGAAGAACCTGGGCGTTCGGGTCCGGTTGTCCACACACCCCAGACTCACACTTTCATCTGTGCGTGGGCGATGTTGACCCAGAGCTTGACCCCACACAGTGGTAGCCTGACCTCTTCCTGCGTGTGCCTTCCCTCCTCCTGACATTTAACGAAGAGGCCGGGGAAGAAACCACGGGCCTCCCTGGGTTTCACAGATCCCAGCCTGGTGCCATTTCCTGTAGGAAGAAACTGACCCAGCACCCCGGGACCGGGAAGGGGTTTGAGAGGATAAAGGGACTTCACAGTGCATGCATTTAGGGGCAGCACGTGGTGCCCAAAGCAACTGAAAGAACGTATTTTAGAAGGAAGAGTTCACGGTCAACATTTTTAGAAAATATAATCTTCGTGCCAATTATATTGTGTAATTGCAACAAATGTTTAAATTTAAAATTTGTATTATTTATGATGGAATTATAATTAAATAGGTGCTACTGAATGTTTGTCCCCCCCCCTAATTTTATATATTGAAATCATGACTCCTAAGGCGCCTGTGTTTGCAGGGAAGCCTGCGGGAGCTGAATAGGTCGTGAGAGTGGAGCCCTCAAGAATGGGATTTGTGTCTTCATGAAGGACACCCCAGAGGGCTGCCTCCTCCCTTCTGCCACGTGAGGTCACAGGGAAAAGGCATCCACCTGTGAACCAGGAGGCGGGACCTCACCAGACAGTGAGTCTCCCCGTGCCCTGACCTTGGGCTTCCAGCCTCCAGGGCTGCAGGAATGAAATGTTTGCTGTTTGACCCACCAGTCTGTGGTATCTTTGTTATAGAAGCTGGAATGGACTAAGAATATCGGTCTAATTTTCTTTTTTTTCAGTTTGAAGAGGATATCTGCCATGTGCTTCCTGAATGTGGTCTCCTTGGGTTTTGGGAATGGTGTTGGGAGTTGGGTGTTATCAGCCCTGTTTTACAGACGAGGCACAGTTTGCACATGTTGTTCAGAGCAGCACAGTGGTCCGAGCTGGGCCAGGATTCACGTGAGGGGAAGGCATGGGTCCCAAGCCCACCGCATGTCCTTCAGCGTAGTTGGGGAGTCGGGGTGGGCACCCATGGGGCCAGGGGGCTGTGCTCCAGGTGAGGGAGACTGGGAAGATCTCCAGGCTGGCACCCTGTGACCTGGAAATGGTGGCAGGGAGATCATGTCCAGGCATGATCCTTGGAGGCCGTCCCTCTGCACTCACGTGACCCAGCATGGGGGGTGATCGGGTTCTTGCATTTCCCTGTTGATGTCTAGGCCGTGGAGACATAGGCCACCAGTCAGGTCTTTGGAAGATGCACATGGTCGCCTGTCCTATCTAGGAGTTTGCTGGTAGCTGGGAGACAGTGAAGAGAGGAGACGGGGAGCTGGCAGAAATCGGGACTCGGCGAGGGAGAGGAGAGGCAGAAACTCAAAGTGAGCCCAGGCACTTACCGACCGGGGCCTGTGCGGCCGCGTCCACAGTCCAGTTGCTGGACGCAAGGGCCCCACAATAACCCCCGCACCTGCGGGAGGGCATCTGGGTGGTCTGTGTTTACTTAGATGAATGATTCCACTTGTTTTCTTTCCTTTTCTCACTGCTTCCCTCTGGAAACTTTTCTCCTTTTCCCCCTGGCAGCCTGCAGTCACCCAGAGCCCCGCCGGCTGGTTTTTCCAGTTGGACCAGAAATGTGGGCAGAGGCGTGTTAACCCCTGGGGTTCACAGGAGAGATTTCAGAATGTCCCTCTCTAGACCTATCCACATGCAGGCAAGGACTGAAGTGTCCAGGAAACCTGGGTTTGGGTTCCAGTCCCCCAGTTTCCAGCAGGGTGTCCACCTACCAAGGACGTGGCCCCAGCCTTGGCTGGTGTCCCCCTCTGCGCAGGCACTTGGTGACGTGTCCTCACCGACGATGCCCCTGAAGGGGCGCTGAAAGAGAAGAAAGCACTAAACGATGCACAGGACCAAACCTGAAACCACAGCCCCAGCCGCAGGGGCAGGGGACCGGGGGCTGGCGGGAGGGACAGCTCCCTTGGAATCGGCTCCTTCGAGCCCTTCCCTGGGTCAACAATGGCAACACAGACCGGCTGTTCCCACAAGACCTGCGCTCAGTGCCAGGAGCCAGACCCACACCGTGTGGGGGCTGGAGCTTCTACAGTTCGGGGGAACCTTCGTGAAGAAGCAAGATACAAAATTGTAAATACAAGAGCACATCAAAAGCAGACATCTGTTCTGAATGAGAAAAGCCACCACGAGAAATTACAAATTGTAAAACACAGTACCACAATGTCACAAATCCAGGGAAAATAATGTAAGGGTTTTAATAACTTCATAACAACTTTGTAACTACACTTTCAGGGTGCATACTTTTTATTTCTTATAACAATTCTCAAACAGCGTTTCTGTAGAGAGGATGGTATGGAGAACGTGGTAGCTTCTACTGCCACACATTTGGAAAGTTTTCTCCCCTCCCCTCCCCATCAGTGTAGGGTGCCAGGCACCATGGGGAGACACCTGGCCTGCACTCTTACACCCTTGCTGGCACGGGGTGGTAGGAACATTCTGGAAGCCATTTCCACACCTCACAGTAAACAGCAAATTACCTGTGCATGATGGCAGACAACAAAAAATTACTCATCCCAACTGACAGGTATCCCCAACTCAGTTCTGCTTAGCACCCCCCAAATAAGCCTGTGGCGACTACAGCATCACCAGCAGAACGGGAGTAGAGGGAGAGCATCAGCTGAATGACAGTAGTCCTTACGATTGCAGCTGAAATAGCATCTTCCTTTTGCAGCGTTTGCAAAACGTTACGTCATGGGATCGCCCTCCCAGGGCTCCAAGGCTGCCACTGCATTGGCTTCTGAGTAAACCCCGCTCTGTGCTCCTCGGAAGCACCGGAACCCCTGCAGGACTGCTGCCTGGGCCAGACTCCTCTGCCCACGGAGCCAGCAGGAACCTGCTGGGAAGGCCCACCTGGACCCCGCCAAGCCCTTCCGGCCTCTGCTGCTGCAGGAGACAGAGGAGCCAGGACCAAGAACAGACCCACAGTCCGCCCAGAATCTTATGGGTGTCCATGCCTTGATTTACCCGCTGCCTGGCTCGGTTACTTAGAGGAAAGCCCCATTTATTGCTGCACAGGAACAGCACACAGGGCTACGCTCTGGGGTTTCGGCCTGATTGGTCAGAAGGATGGCGTTGTCCTCAACTGAGGTGAGACATGGCAAGTCTTGGGGGGAGAGCATCAGCTCAGGTGTGGACAAGTTAGATCCGTGGTGCGTTCCCGACACCCAAGAGGGGACAGCTGAGTCTGGAGCAGGGAGGGAGCTCTGGGCCGCAGGCCCTGATCCTACCTACCGGTGCCCTTATAAGAAGAAGAGAGGCGGACACAAGAGAGAGCCCCGGGTTGCCCGTGCACAGACCATGTGCCTGTACGGGGCCAGGGTGGCCATCGGCCCGACACGGAGAGAGGCTGCAGGAGAACCAACTCGGCCGACACCTTCGCCTCTGCCTCCCAGCCTCCAGGGCTGCGACAGAACACGGTTCTGTTGTTCAGATGCTCGGTCTGCGGCTCTGGGTCACAGCAACCTGAGTGGCCTGTGACAGGTGCGGTGGTGGGAGCCTAGGAGAAAAGGTGCGTCTCGGACGGAGGCCGGGGTCCATCATGATCGCTGTGCCTGGTGTCTCTACGGGTCGAGTCAGGTGACAGCAGACAATGTCCCTCCTTCCCGATCTGTGTTTCGAGATCTTTTTCTGGTAATAAACAGCAGGTAAGTATTTATAAGGAGTTCAAATGTCGCAGAAAACATAGTGAGGAAAATAGAGGTTGCTACAAGGGGCGGTGCCTCGACATTTTTCATTGTCTGGCAATACACAGTGACGCCCCACCACAAGTTCAAAGAGGGAATAGAAAGACACAGGCTGAAGACAGACCCGTGGCCTCCGTGGGGCACACGTGGAGCCAAGGGGTGGGCCACGAGTGGGCCCTGGCACCACGGGCTCCGTAACAAGGGCTCCTGCCCCAAGGCCATCACAGACCTAGGGGTTGTGGACACACAGTGCAGTGTACAAATCCTATATCACAGACATGTACACTCGAAACCTACATGATCCTGTTATCTAATGTCACCTCCATAAATTTAGTTTCAAAAAATTTAAAAAGAAGTAAAGGGAGGGGCAAAAGTTTCTCTTGAGCTGAAAGTTAAAATTGCCTTTAGCTCAAAACAATCTGCACCCCACTGAGGCATGTGGGGCGACTTGTCCAATCTGCACTTAAAGATACAAATTGTGTTCATTTTACCGCACACATTGAAAAAATTCGATGTCACATAGGAAAATTCCCGGTTCCATATCACCGTCCGATGAAGCTGCCGCATTCGAACTCCACCGCCGCAGTGGTCATCCCATTTCCTTGGTGTGACGGCCACCGCTTTGGAGCTAATAGTTCTCTGGAGCCCATTAATGGCCTTCAGTTTTGTCCAGTTCCTTTGAGCCCCGGCGAACCAACTTGAGCAGGGTGTTGTCACTAGAAACATTATCCCAGGCTGTGAGGTATCTCTTTATATAACACGAGAACATTGTATCTTTTGCATTCCTTTTGTGGGCGAATTTATATAACACAGACACCCAATTGCTTTTAAGGTGGCCTTTTAAAACCTTGTTTTTAACACCCTAATCCTGTGACTGTGAGATCCAACAGCCTGGAATAATAATTCAGTCAAGTTGAATATCTTTTCTTCTTTATCTTCTGCCAGTGAGCCAACCAGGTGGCTACCCTTAGCATCCCAACCAAGCTCTGACTGGGGTCATTTCGGGCCACTGTGCTTCCAGGAAAAAGAAGCTTGCTTTTGGCGGGTGGGGGAGGGGCGGGGGGAGCAGCTGGTGTTATATTTCACAATAAAAACATTAATTTGAAAAAACAAGTGTGAGAGCCCTACCTCGCATATGAGAAAGTTTATAAGAACTTAAATACTAGAAGGCAAGCTAATCTTTTCTGGGGGACGATTTTGCAGGGGGGCACTTTATTCAGAGATATATGCAGTGACGGTGACCCCTGCGGACTTGGATTTCATGGCACCATCTGTGCTGTTTGGGGTTGGCTGTGGTTTTCAGTTGCTGGTTTCATGCTCTCTATGAATTACTCTTTTGTTAGTTATATTATTATCCATTTAATTTGTTTTGGGTTGTCGGGTTATTTCAGGAGTATTGCATCAGTAGAGTTTTTGAAGTAGCATTTTCTAACAACGACACCCTGTCCCACTGGCATTGGGGGTGGTCCCAGGCCCGTCCCGTGTGCCTGGAGGGAGGGCTCCTGCACCGCCGCCTGCCGGGGCCCTGATGACGCAGGTTCAAGTAGTCACATGTTTTCTCGAGGAAAGTAGACTGACGTGATTGGTTGTTGGCCATGTCCCAGAGCACTGTTCATAATACCGAGAGGTGTGCGGAGGTTGGTGCTTTTCTCCAATGGAGGCACGAATAAATGTGGGCGTGGGGAACGTCCCCTTTCCCCTCCTAGTTCTTCCGGCCGCTGGAATATTTAAAATCACATAAGACAGCTCTGATCGGTGTGACTCAGTGGGTTGGAGCGTCGTCTCCTAGCTGAAAGGTAGCAGGTTTGAGTCTGTCAGACCACATGCCTAGGTTGCAGGTTCAATTCCCACGTACGGGAGACAACCAAGATGCTTCTCTCTCACATGGATGTTTCTCTCTCTCCCTTCCTCTCTTTCTTAAAAAACAACAACAACAATAAAAAAAATCCACCAATGAAAAAATGTCCTTGGGTGAGGATAAAAAAAAAGAAAGAAAAAATAACATCAGACAGACGAGCAGAAGAAATAGTTACATTTATTTCCATATGTGCACACAGAGGTTCTAGAAGAGCACAGGCCCGAGGGCAAATCGGGCAGTTTAGGTTTCTGCGCCGGTCTGAGGAGAAAGGGGGCAGTCAAGTTTGGACTTTAAAAGGAAAGAAGACCATTTGCATGGAAAAGCAAATGTTTGACTAACGTTTCCTGGGCCAGCTAACAAAGGGACACAGAGAGGACTTTGATCAAACAGGCCTTGCCAGGGGTCCCCCCCTTGTCTCCCGAGCAGCTCATTGTTAGACTGTAGTTACCCACAGGGTGGCTCTTTCCTGGGGCAGGTCTTCCAGGAAGTACTTTCAGGCAGTGAGGGGGAGGTCACGGTTCTTTCCAAGTCTTGTTTCTTTAAAGTAGCCACCTTACGATAGCCCTTCTGCGGAAGAGACATGTTTCAGGGTGACAGACTCTGTTCCCCGAGAATGTGCATGTCTGGGGCAAGTTCACTATCGACTCTGTCCATTTTTTTTGTTGCTGTCATTGCTGTCACCAGGTCATTTTCCCCTGCCGAGTGCAATTGGTAGTGGCTGGCAGAGGTTGTCCTGGGCTGTAATTAAACATATGGGGATCGAAAAAGCATTGATTTCTGGGAGCTCAGGAGATATGTGCACAGTGGAGAGCCCAGCTGTGTGTGGGCACACACGCATGCACACATGGTCTCACACACATGTGTACTCAGTCTTGCACATGCACACATACATACATGTGTGCATGCCCACAAATCTCACGTGTGCACACCCATGTGTATACAGACACACATGTACACATGCTGGAGCATGATGACACACACATATGCACTCACATGATTACATACAAACACCCATCATCCCTTGCTTCCTCTTCAACAACTCTTTGAGTCAGCGCCCACCCAGGGGCAGTGGGTGAGCTGGACATTTTCCTGACCACAGGAGAAGGGGAGGCAGAGAGAAGGAAAGGGTGTGAAGGGTCATTACAAGTTCCGTGTGCTCCACATACAATTGCCCTTTCAAGATTACATGGAATAACCTGAGGTGGTTCGAGGGACTCCTCATTTCTCTTCTCATGAAGAAAATGACTTAAATGATACCTCCTGAAATTGAAAACAGTCTCAAAGTCCAGTTCCACAGAAAGGGAGAGAGGTTGTGGAACTTGGCACTCGACACTGTTTGCATCTGGCCCATCGTGAGCGCTCCCCAGGCCTCTGATGGCGATCGAGGGCTGCCGTGTGGAGGGCAGGAGGACAGGGGCCGGTCCCAGGGCTGTGACTCAGCCTGGTCAGTGCCCCCACCAGGCACGGGCGTCCTCGGGAGACGCAGATCTCCTCCAGTCTTCAGGGCACGCTCAGAGATACCTATTCTGTTTTCGGTACGGAAACTGAGGCCTTTCACCTCTTGGTCATACTCTTGCATTCCTGGACTTGTGAAGATTTTAGGAGCCTTTGTTTTCAAATAAAAGGTGTCAGGTTTTTTTATTGGATTTATGAGGATGACATTGGTGAATAAAATTATGTAGGTTTCAGGTGTACAATTCTATAATAATCCTCTGTATATTGTATTATGTGTTTCCCACCCCAAGCCCATCACCATTTACCCACCTCCCCCTCTTCTACCTCCCCAGCCCCCTTTCCCTCTGGTACTCACCATACTTGCCTGTATCTATGAGTGTTCTGGGTTTTATTTATTTATTTTTAAACAATATTCTTTTCTTTTTTTTTTAAGATTTTTTAAGACTTTATTTATTTTTTAAAGAGGGAAGAGAGAGAGAAAGAGAGAGAGAAACATCAATGTGCGGTTGCTGGGGGCCATGGCCTGCAACCCAGGCATGTGCCCTGACTGGGAATCAAACCTGCAATGCTTTGGTTCGCAGCCCGCGCTCAATCCACTGAGCTACGTCAGCCAGGGCTGATTTTTATTTTTTATTTTTTCACTTAATCCCTTCCCCTTTCTCACCCAGCCCTATAATCCCCTCCCCTCTGACAGCTGTCAGTCTGTTCTCTGTATCCAGGAGTCTATTTCTGATTTGTTTGTCAGTTTATTTTGTTCATTAGATCCCGCCTATGAGTGACATCACTTGGTGCCTGTCTTTCTGTGACTAGCTTATTCCACTTAGCATAACATAAAAAGTGTCTTCTGCGCTGCAAAATTCTGTAGACTGCCAGGCAACGTGGCAAAGGAATTTGTCATGGAAATACACCCTGAGATTCACCATGTCATCTTCTGTCCTCTCCAGCCTTAGCAGAAGTGGTGTTGGTCTCTTGCCAGCCATTACAGCAGCCCTGTGATTGGAGGATGGCTCTCAGAGCTAGCAAACCTAAGCCAATCACAGAAAGCCCAGTCTCCTTGATAGCAATTGGTCAGAACACCCCAGTGTAAGCCAATCAACACATGGCATTTTCTGGGTGGACAGGAATTGTCTCAGAGATGGACACCTGACTGGTTGTAGTCAGTGAGCTATCAAGGAAGGTTAGCTGGTGGCTTCTGGAAGAGATTCCTGAAAGAATGGCCTATGTCTCTCTCAGTGCATGTTAACATGAATTCACAGTTACTGCTGGCAGCCATCTGACAGCCAACCACCTTTAGGAGGGAGCTCATACTAGGGATGGCAGACAGGAGACAGAGAAATACTCTGATCTTCAGTGACTCTTAATTTTTTTTTCTTTAAATCAGGCAAGGTCCCAGTAGATGGCACATTAAAACTGGGATCATTTGGTAGTGTTTAATAAGCTAACTATTTTCAAAAGGCACAGAGATAAGAGCAGTGCCCATTTGAAGTTAGTATCAGTGGGGGCAGGGCTCCATTCTGGTCACCACCCCTCGGGCCCTGAAAGGAGAGAGAAGCCTTCCAGAACTGGAGGCAGAGAAGCTACGTGGAGGGGTCTTCTGAGGCAGTGGGCCCATCCGTGGAGGCTGCGGCTGGCTTGAGGGGTCCCTGCAGAGTGAGAGCTGGAAGAATATATGCCCAGCCTCACTCCCTACTCAGCTAGGATCTCCTGCTGGTGTTTTCCATGGGCCAAATTCAGCTGGAAGCCCATCTGGGCAGCCTGCTGGGCTAGACAGCACTGGGAAGGCTGGGGGCAGTAGTGGGGGTGCGGGGGGGAGGGGGACAGGGAACGGGAGGAACAGAAGCTCTCCAGCATGTCATAGAGCCAGCAGACCAAGAACCACTGGACCTGAGCTGCATGACAAGGTCAAGTTCCTCCTTTTAAAGTCACTCTGAATTGGTTTTTATTTTCTTCTCTGTTAAAATAACCACCATACAGCCTAGGCCCCACTAGGACCCTACTTCTTATGCAGATACCAGGCTTTCAGCTGCCTGCTGCTCACTAACTTACCCTGCGTATTTGGGGTGATCATTAGAGCCTTTCAGGTATGTTTCTTCCCACCCTCCACCCCCTCCTCTTTGCCGCCTTCTCTGTATCTATGGGTCCATTTCTGTTTTTGTTTCCTTCGGATTCCACGTATATGTGAAACCACATGGAATTTGTTCCTCTCTGACTTACTTCACTCAGCACAATAACCTCTAGGTCCACCCGTGTTGTTGCAGAGGCAAGATTTCACTCTGTTTTGTTGCCTAGTCACATTCCAGTGTGTATATATGGTGTATTCTTTGTCCCTTATCCATTTATCTAATGATGGGCACCTAGGCTGCTTCCGTATCTTGTCTATCACTTGTAACGCTGCAATAAATGCAGGGATGCGTATATCTTTTCTAATTAGTGGTTTTGTTTTCTTTAAATAAATACCCAAAAAGTGGAATTGCTGGTTCATAGGGCAGTCCCATGTTTTATTTTTTTGTGAAAATTCCATACTGTTTCCCACAGTGGATGCACCAATTCGCATCCCCACCAATAGTCCGCGAGGCCTCCCTTTCCCCACGTCCTCCCCAGCACTCACCGTTCGTTGGTTTACTGGTGACAGCCATCCCACAGATTTGAAGCGATGCCTCATTGCAGTTCGGTTTGCATTTCTCTGATGATTAGTGATGTCCAGCATCTTTTCATGTGTCTGTTGGCCGTCTGTTGGCCATCTGTGTGTCCTCTTTGGGAAATGTCCTTTCAGGTCCTTTGCCCATTTTTTAATTGGATTGTTTGTTTGGGGTTTTGTTTGCTTGTTTGGTTTTTAGTGTTAATTTATATGAGTTTCTTACATATTTTGAATATTAACCCCTTTTTAGACACATCATTGTCCCATTGGCGAGTATCTTGTCCTATTCAGTAGATTATCATATTGGTTTAAGGTGATTTCTCTGCTTTTGGCATCCCAAATACACACACACAATATTTTATATACATAACTGTTCTTAAACGAAAGTAATGTTACGGAATGCATGAAAGAGAGTGAGGAAACTCTTTGAAGCGGCACAAGCTACTGGCCTATGGGTGTCCAGGCCTAGACACAGGTAGTGCCATCAGAATGCCAACTCCTAAGTGGAAAGAGGCATCAAGGGCCCCTTGTGTGGCAGGAGCCTGGAGCCAGCTCTGGGTCGGAAACAAAGGGCAGGGCGTGGTTTCCCTGCCAAGAACATAAAGCTGGACTGCTTTCCCTAAAGACTGTTTGCTTGACCTTGGAAGGGGGTGGAGTTAATTAACCATAAGCCTCCCAGCCAGAACCCTAGCACGGGGGAGGAGAAAGAGGAGCCCTAAACAAACAAAACCAGAGGAGGTTGCAAAATAATGTTTCAAAGCAAAGGATAAATATAAATGCCTTGAAAACATCTCCACGGAGTGCATCCACGGAGTGCAACCATTGGAAGACTGCTGCTGAGGAAATCCAAACATTAGAGCAATCGACAAAGGATTTTAGCTTGCTGGGTGAGATCCAAAAAGAGACAGAGGAAAGGATAACAATGGAACCAAACAATAGGAAGGGGGACAGCTCAAGCAACTATGATTCAAGAAGAAGTAGATTAAACGTGACTCCTTGGAAATGCTAGAAATTAAAAAAAACTGTAAATGCTGAAATAAACAACTTAAAAAAACAGGATACACCCTCAAGTGGGCACAGTTAAAGAGAGAATTAGAGAAATGGAAGGCTGCACCACGGAATTAACGCTGACAGAACAGAGAGATAAAGAAATGAAAAATACGAAAGAGACTTAAATAATACGGAGAATAAAATGAGACACTCCAACGTACATCTGACAGGAGTTCCGGGGCTGGAGAACATAGGGAAACGTGGAGGAAATATCCAAATCACGATAGGTGGTGCTTTTTCAAAACTGAAGGAAGACACGATTTTCCAAATAGAAAGAGAACACTGAGGGGCCAGCAAGGTACTTAAAAACAAGCCCACAGTCAGATGCTTGGCAGTAAAATGCAGAACACCAAAAACAAAGGAAATCTAAAGGCTTCCGGAGAGGGAAGATAGGTAACCTACCCAAAGAAACAACCATGAGGCGTCTCAACCCCCCGACGGAAGGTGGTGAATGAAGAAAGCTCTCCAACAGCAGAGGAAAATGTCTCTCAGCCCAAAATGCTGTAAACAGCCGAACTCTGATCAAGACTGAATGCGCAATAAGCTCTTTGGGCTCAAAAACGCTAAAGAGCGTCATGCAGACTGTGATGAAAGAACCACAGAACCAGGGGTTCTCAACCTTGATGCTCACTAAACAACCTGGGGAAATTTTATTTATTTATTTACTTATCTACAAATATTTTATTTACTCACTTTTAGAGAGAGGGGAAGGAAGGGAGAAAGAGAGGGGGAGAAACATTGATGGTTCGTCTCCTGCAGGTGTCCCAACTGACCAGGGACTGAACCCACACCCCAGGCACAAGCTCTGACCAGGAACAGGACCAGTGAGCCCTCCCCTTGCAGGACGACGCCCTATCCACGGAGCCACACTGGCAAAGGCCTGGGGAAAGTCTTAAATCCCAGTGCCCAAGCCACAGTCCACAGCCAAGGGTCAGTTCTTTCTCGTCTCCCTCGGTCATTCTGATGTCTGACCAGGACTGAAATCACTCTTCTACCTAATCACCTTAGGTGGATGGAAAACAAAACCAGGAGACTTTACCAAGATCGCATAAATTGGAACCTATGTCAGTTCATGTCATTAACTATTGTTTGGTGGGGGGGAAGGACCCCTCCACAATAATGTTATGGATCCAGGGGAGGGAGTTATGGGGCAATCTGAATTTCGCTTGGTTCATTCCATTCCTTGGGGTTCACTTCCTGAAGTCCTGCTTTAATCCACAGGGAATAAGTACTCGGTGACAGGAGCTTTCACATGTCCCCCCGGGGCAGCCAAACTGGGAACCACTGAGTCAGGGGTTGTCTGTGCCGAGGACACCAGGAGAGGCAGAGAAGGGAGAAGCATTGAGTCCGCCGAACAGTCCTGGAAACCCCTTAGACTTCACGGGCTGTGTCTTTTAAAAGGTACAAATGGGGCTCATTTTCACCGTGATGTTAGATGAAGAATTCACGCACTAACCAAATCAATCTTTCTGAACACGTGGGAAATACCTAGAGAATTTGTAGATAACTTAAAGCATCGCTTACTTATATTTACTTGGGGTCTCCTTTGGCTTTCGTATCTGGAGGGTGACGGTGGCTCAGAACCCTTATCTTAGTTGGAGGACTTTGAACAAGTCAGCTTATTACTTGGTGGGGTTACTTCCTTAAGCGTTAGTTTAGTTATGGAAGATAAGGGGGTTGCTGGGGCTTCTGTGGAAGTCTAGTGGCCTTTGTCCAAGAATTTCATTTTAATTTATTTCAACATATATGCAAAGCACCCACAGCCTCCTGCCGTGATAGAAATGAATCCGGGATGAGGAAGGCGGCATTTCTGCCCTGAAACTCGAACTCCGTCTCAAATGACCCTGCTGGGAACCGGGGCCGTGCACGTCACTGCCTAAGGAATCCAGTGATGACACTGCACAGCCCGGAAGGCAGGCTCGCAGGAGGGCGTCGTCGATGGGGGCACCGAAACCCAGGCGTTCATCGACAGGGCCCACCGTCTACGCCAAGGGCATTTCTGGGCTGTGGGCAGACCCTTCTCTCAAATAAAAGCTGGCCAACTCTGGAAGGACTCAGGTGTTTCTTTTTATAAATCGAACATTGCTGCCCTGCCTCTCGGGGTTTTCCACACTTCATATGCATGAAAACCCCATATGTGTGTGGTGTGAATTACAGGTGCCCGGGCCCCCCGTCGCAGGCCATCAGTGGGTCTGGGGCAGGGCCCGGAATCTTCATTTCACGCCAGAGTCCGTCATGGAGGAGCACCATGCCACCCCTGCAGGTTTGCTCTCCGCCTCCTACAGGCCCCCTGCTCCTCCGGCCAGGGGAGTCTCCTGACACCGATGTCCGCCCACCAGGAGAGGGCCATTTCTCCAACGCCCTGAAATCTGTCCTGCCACTGATGACCCCTGAGGGAATAAGGAACCATAATGTATCGATCATTTCTTTCCTGGAACACTTCCCAAGTGCAGAAGCTCTGCTGCCACAGACTCACTCGCCGTGGCAACGGCTGTCACCAGGAAAGGCCACCAGTCCCGGGTGGGGAGGCAGTGCACAGGGCACCGCAGGGAGAGCCGGTGTGTTCGTGTGTTTCCAAGAGTGTGGGACTGGGTTGGTCCCCTCCTTTCGCATGTGGGGAAACTGAGGTGCATGGTGGCCACTGGCTTGCCCAGGCCCGGCTCTGAGGCAGAACCAGCTCCCCACTTCAGTCTGGGCACTTCACTCTGTCTCCTCTGGCTCCCCCAGACTCCTCCCCGACTTCTGCTGGCCACGCTCCTCCGTGTCTGGCTGCGAGGCGAGAGCAGCGTCCCACAGTCTGAGGGCTTCCAGAGGCAGCACAGGAGGCCTGCGGTGCACTGACATTCCAGGCCGACAAACCCACGCCGTGTGTCCAAAGCCCAGGTGTGTGGTCCAGCTGAGGCGTGGGGAGTCCCCAGCTCCTCTTGCTAGTAAAGGGACTTGGCCTTTTGCCAGGGGCAGAATCACTCACACTTCTCAGGAATTTTCTTAGGAATTTCCTATCATAGAATTGGCAGGGCTGTAAACACGCCTCTCGTTTCTCAGGAAGGTAATGGGCTTATAGCGCGCTCTCTCTCTCTCTCTCTCTCTCTCTCACACACACACACACACACACACACACCTCCCAGATCAGTGGCTTCTTTGGTCTATCTGGCCAGGATCACGGTTCTGGGGGGAGGACAGGAAGGTGACCCAGGTCCGTGGCAGCCTCACCGCACTGTCCCCCATGCAATGCGGATAAGGGAGGGCCAGGGGCTGGGATTGGGGGCCTCCATTCGTGGTAGCCAGAATGAGCCCTGGGTTGGTTGTGGGCACCCCAATAAGCAGAAAGAAAGTGCTCTTGAAGAGAGGTGTCCTTAGATTTTCACTCTCCTGCAGCTTCCGCTGAGTTCCAGACGGCAAACCGCGAAGAACAGGGGGCAGTGAGTGGCTGCAGTCGGCAATGCTGTGTCCAGAAGCTGGCGGGAAGGCAGGAGAGAGATTCCAGGGGAGCCGGAGGGCTGTGAGAAGGGCCCATGGACGGGGGACAGGTGAGAGAAGAGCCTCGAAAATGGAGAATCCTGTAGGCGGTGGGCACTTTCCACCAAGGAAGGAGGAGGAAGAGGATGTGAGTGACTATCACTGAGACAGTGAGGAGAGCTGGGCGGCGAAGGAAGATGGGCAAGCAGCACGGAGATCTTCGAGACGCATGCAACGCCCCCTCCGCTCCCCTTCTCCCCTGCCCCCCCTTCTCTTTGTCCTCCTCCTCCTCTCTCTCTCCCGGAATAAAATTCTTCACTTTCATGCATCTTCTCTTTGAGTTTAGACTTGATACATGCTTCCAGCAGGAGGGTATGATTTTCTGTGAAGTAGCACACGTGACCGTGCCCATTTCCTCGTCTACGGGGCAGGGCTCGTGGCCTGCTGTCGGGCAGTGGTGGGGTGGGGCGGGACAAGGCCGGAGCTTGCAGCCCCACCTGAGAGGGGCTGGGGCTATAGCCCTGGTCACCTTCACCCCTCCCAGTCCAGTGTCTTGCCGAACATACTCAGTCACAGCTGCAGGACCCCGGAATGCCTACAATGCATTTGCCCTCCGGACGACACCTTCCCAGCTTTCTCCCCCGGGTTCAGCAAAGTGGTTTCCAGTGGTGACTGGTGTGCTTATGAATCACTTGTTCCTGGAAGCCAGAGCTAAGTGTGGTTTCCCAAATGCCTGCATGTTTCCCGGTTGTTAAATCTAGGGTTTGGGGGTGAGGGGGTGTTGTTTTAAAGCTTTCTCTTCAAACGGTGTTTGCTGGATTCTTAGGGCAGCATTAACTTCCTCAACTTGTTCCCACTGCACCTTCCTCTGATGAGGGACCTGTCATCCTGACAGCTCCAGAACAAGGTACCTGGACTTCCTGCAGCTGCAGTAGCCCCCAACACCCGGCACGTCGGTGCAAAGCCCACCTGTTGTCCATCCCCCCCCATTCCCCCTTCCTCTCCCCCTGGTTCTGCCATAGATGCCGCCCCCCCACCCCAGAATATGATTCAAAGGTCGCTGCCGAGACCTGCGGTGTTCAGTCGGAAAACGCAGCCGGACATGGTCATTGCACAGCATTGGTTGCAGTCTCTCAAACAGCCGTCCACGCACCTTTGAAGTTATGCCCCCGAAGGTCATGTTTAAAATTAGCAGGCGGAGCTCATGGCTTGTCATTCGGATCTCCCACAAACGACACAGAACTCAGGGTTTTTGAAATTGCGTGTGTTCTGGGACCCACTTGCTCTATTTGAACTTGATAAAAGCTGTTATTTGCTCCTGTCGCAGCATAATAGAAGCAATCACAATTCAGTGAAGAATAACAGAGGAACGATTGATTTTTAGATGGACTTTTAGGTTTAATGCATGGAGACGTACGGTGAGAAGGGAAGCGGTGATGAACTCCAGTGTCCGAGCATGTCCCTCCTTGAGAAAACCCCGTCAGTGGTTTAGAATAAGGATGAACCCCCCACTCCCGCTCTTTCCCCTCCAGCCACGCCCACTGCCCACTCCCTCTGGCCTCAGGAACCCTGCACATGCTGTTCCTTCTCCCTGAATGCTGTTCCCTCTTCCGTCCTCTTTGCCTGAGTTGCCCTCACTCTGGCCTCAGAACCCCACTTCCTGGGCGCGTGAAGCTTTCTCTGACCTGATGGGCTCACATCCACAGACTCCTGCTTGGGGAGCGCCCCCCACCCCTCGCAGCTGGTCTGTAGGACTGGAGGTCCGTACACACTCTGTCCCATTTATAGTCTATGTGGGATTGCCCCACCTCAGCCAAAAGCCCTGGAGAAACAACCAGGTATTCAAGAGTCATGAAGAACTGGAACCCTAGAAAGACCAAGCCTGGCTTTAGGATCAACTTACTTCTGCCACTCCCTTCTCTGGGACAGATGGCAAAGAGCAGACATGCTCCCAGCCCAGGGGATGTGGGTGTGTGTTCCTCAGGGAACCCCAAGAGTCTCCTCTGTGCTGAGCTGCCCTGCTCGGAGGTTTGGGTGTCTCCACACAGTGTGTCTATGTTTGAGTGGGCTTCAGGATGAGGGTGATCAGGCCACCAGTCTGTTAGCCAGGGCGCAAACACACCTCGTGTCTCCCCAGAGATTTATTATCGGGGGCTGGATGACATTCTGGCTTCTCCACAGGGAGGCGATGGATAGAGTGTTAGGACCCACTTGTGCTCAGGGTGAAGCTGAGAGACAGATGACCAATGAGCAGCTGGGGAGCAACCTGCCCGCAGTCCGCTGCCTCCCAATGCCTCCCAGTGCCTCCCAGTGCCTCCCAGTGCCTCCTGGGCTGCAAACGTGCATTTCCTCTCCTGTTCCCCAACCCACCTGCTCCCTCCCCTCTCCCTGGGCTCTTTGCTCGTTCTCTTTCATCACAGGTGGGCCCCGGGGGTGGGGGTGGGGAGTGGCCTAGGGAGGGGGCTGGTGGTGGGGACAAACCCAAGGTCCCAAGCTGTGGACTTTGCCAACATGCTGGGAAACAGCAGTTCTGGAATTTTCCTGTCTGCTTGGTCGCTGACGGGCTATGTAACCAGAAGCCTGTTGTCTGTTTGCTCAGCTCATTACGTGAAATGAAAAGAGCACTCCATCTACTTTACGGGAACATTATGAAACAAACCCAGTATTTTATAGCATTGTAAAAGAGCCTGCAACTCCAAGTCCAATTAAAACGTTGTTAAAAGTAACGTCGGCTTTCACGAGACATCTTGATACAGTCTGTATACACTGGGCGTACAGGTGCGTCAGATATAAACCCACTGCACACCCTTGTAGTGAGCTGGTTTTGTGTTAGAAGGACAAAAAGTCCCTTATGAGAAGTCACCACCCCAGGGTCCAAGCTCACTAGGTATGCGGTCCCCAGATCCTCTAGCAGAAGGTCGAATCGCAAGGGTTTGCAGTGTTCCAGGCGAGGAGAAACACAACGGTCAAGTTCTCCAGAAATCATGTGTTCAGCCCAGGCCCCGGAGTATCATACAGACTGAAAAATGAGCAGTCTCTGGTTCCCTGCCCCCCCCAAAATCACAAAACTCACAGGGAGCACCCACAAAAACAACAGACCCTCAGAGGCTTCAGACCTTGGAACGACCAGAAGCCTCTGCTGCGAGTACATCTCCTTTGCATCGAGAAGAAGGAAGCTTGACCGTAGGAGTGGATGGAAAGCAGTTGTGCAGATGTTAAAAGTGCCGAATGGATTGCCCCCAAATTAAAGCGGTAGTAACGAGAATTGAAAACCCTGGGGTGGCAGAGAGGGGAAAGCCCTTCCTCAGAGCTCCAGCCAATAACTGAGAAAGCGAAGAGAGACGTGGAAAACCTCCATTAGGCCAACAGCCCAGAAACCACTGTTCATTCCAAGCAAGACTCGTCAATGGATGCTAAAATTAAGGGGCAAAATACGATAAGAAGCAGGATGTTTGCCATGTGGCAAAGGTTATCCCCACTGGTGCTCTGTGCGAGGCGGGATGATGACCTGAGGGCAGGCGTCACCTGACCACGTGGTTACAGGCAACACCCCCGGGAACAGGACACCTGACGTCGGAGCTTCCGGATGTGATGCACCAGGAAGGGCACGCATCGCCTCTGTGGCGTGTCTGCCAAAAACACGCAGCGTGAGTCACATCTCAGGGAAACACCAGAAAACCGAGACTGCAGGACTCGGACGTGCTCCTAAAGGACCAGCTTGTCCTCCTCCAAAGAGTTAAGATCGTGAAGTCAAAGAGAACAGCAGACGAGGAAGCTCAGGTTAAAGGAGACCGAAGAGGCAGGACGACCACACGCAACGAGTGATTCTGGGCCAGAGAAAGGACGTCTGTGGGAACCTGGCAGGATGTGCGTGGGGCCGGATGAGACGGCAGCACTGCGCCCACGTCATGGGCTGGCCTTGCTGCTGGGCAGCGCGTGGGGAAGATGCTCACATCTGGGGCAGCTGAGTGAAGGGTGTAAGAGAATTCTGTGTCCTAATTTTTCTTTAAAGATTTTATTTATTTATTTTTAGAGAAAGGGAAAGGAGGGAGAAAGAAAGGAAGAGAAACATCAATGTGCAAAGGAAACATTAATTGGTTGGCTCTTGCACACCCCCGACCAGGGACCTGGCCCGCAGCCCGGGCACGTGCCCTGACCGGAAATTGAACCCGAGAGTTTTTGGTTTGCGGGACGACACCCAAACGAGCCACACTGGTCAAGGTCTGTGTCCTTTTTTACAACGTTCTTGGAAGTCTGGAATTATTTCAAAATGAAAAGCTAAAAGATGGAAATATGTTACAGTAAGGTGAAGGATAGATTTTATTTTTTTTGAAGATTTTATTTATTTATTTTTAGAGAGGGAAGGGAGGGAGAGAGAGAGACATCAGTGTGCGGTTGCTGGGGGACATGGCCTGCAACCTAGGCATGTGCCCTGACTGGGAATCAAACCTGTGATGCCTGGTTCGCAGCCTGCGCTCAATCCACTGAGCTACACCAGCCAGGGCAGGTGAAGGATAGATTTTTTTTAAAAAAAACCTATGCGGAATATAACTCAGAAAAAGATTTGGAAAATACATAGGGAGACTGAGGCACAAAATATCGAACAAGAAAATCTACAATTATCTAATCAGAATTTCACAAGAAGATAATAGAGAAAATGAACAAGGTGCAATGTTAAAAAAAATAATGGTTAAGAATTTTTTAGAATGATGGAAGATACCAACTACTAGATCCAGGAAAACTAGATGACTCAATGGCAAATAAAATTTAAAAATCTATATCAAAACCGCAAAGCACCAAAACAAAAAGAAAATTTATATTCATAGAATCATATTCAAACTGGGAGAAAGCAAGGGTGTCCACTCAACAACACATCACCCCGGCATTAGAAAAATATGGAAAAGGAATAAAAATTGGAAAAGAAGTAAAACAACATTTATTCATAGGCATTGTAGTTTTGTGTGTCATGTAGAAAATCCTAAGGAATCTACAAATACCAATGATTAGAACCATAATGTACATTTAGGAAGATTTCAGAATGCAATGTCAGTGTTTTAAATAAGCAGCTTTTTCTGCATATGAGCAAAGAAAAATGGAAAATTAACTTTAAAACTATCACTCACAACACTATTAAGAATAAGATACATGGAGACAAATTTAATAAAAAAGCATGCAATACCTCTACCCTGAAAAGTAAAAACCAGTGCTGTGAGAAATGTACAAAGACCCAAACAGCGGAGATGCTGCGTGGGCTCGGGTCAAGGTGTCAAGGGGTCAAGGTGCAAATAGAGGGGGTCCACGGGGTCGTCCCCGGCACAGGTGGGGATCCTCCCCAGCACGGGCACGGATCATAGCAGGGCTTTTAGGTAAAACGTGTCCAATGAACAGTTTCCACTTAAAATGTTAATGCTAAAATTCACATGGAAAGGCAATGGACCTAGAAGAAAAAAACGTTTTGAAAAAAAGAATAATGTCGGAGGACGTTACTCTGCCTGACTCAAGGCTTTCTTTAAAGCTACAGTCTAGACCGAATAGGATTGACATTGACGGACGGATAGACTAGACCAGATGGGGAGCTCAGCAATAGACTCCTGCTTGTCTGGTCAATTGAGTTTTGACAAAGGAGCCAGCGCATTTCAATGGGGCGAGGAGAGCCTGGAACAGCAGCGCCCAGGCTCAGGCCTCACCCCTCCCCTGTAATCACACATGGCAGTGAGTTCTCAGTGAATTACTGACTGAACATAGTAACTGCAGCTACAAACTTCTATTTTGGGGGAGGCAAGGACTTCTCAGGCAGGACCCAGAATGCACTGGGCATAGGAGAAAAAATGGGTCACTTTATGTCATCGAAATCACAAATCATTGAGACAATTGAACAGGCAACGCAAAAACTGGGAGAATATATAGGTGATGCCCACATCTGACAAAGAACTTATCCAGAATATATGAAATGCTGGTATAACTTGATAATAAGATGAAATCATATAAAATATGAAAATGCAAATGACCCAATGAAAGTGTGGACCGAAAGCTTGAAAAGCACCTCGCATGAGAAGATATACAAATAGTCAATAAATACACGAAAAAGTGCTCAGCAGCATTAGGCGTCAGGGAAATTCAAACGGACCCCATAATGGAATGGCCATGTCGACGTTACCGGTATTAGAACATTAAGCAGTGTTACGGCACAGGGGCTGGCCCTGAGCGGGTCTGCCTCGGGCAGGCCGCAGCAGGTGGGTTCACGACGTTGTGCAGGAAAGGTTTCACAACACGAGCCCAGGTCGCGCTGTGCTGTGAGGGTGCGTTTACAAAAGCTGGGACAGTGACACAGGGAAGGGCTCCTCTGCATAGGAGATGCAACAGGACAGCCCAGGCCGGGCTGCCTTAGCCCACTGGGAAGTCAGACAAGAGGGTGCTTTGGGGACAGGTCCCCACAAAACCCTCACCACAGTCGGGTGTCGAACATCTCCACCCCGCGACATGCCCTTGGGCCCTCCGTGACCCAGGCGTGTTCGGCCCATCCCACGTCTTTCATTGCAACCAGGTGTTTGGAGGTACCATCTGCCTGGATCTTGTGAACACAGTTTCAGTGGCCGACGTATTTGGGGCCACTCAGGTGACTTGATGCTGAGCTGTCGTCCACGGGAGGGCTGGTTTTGTCCCTCCTCACTCCTGCCGTGTCACCCACAGGGCTCCAACCCCAAGCTTCAGGGGTCACGAAGACCCTGACCCTGGGAAGGCCTCACTCCTGCCCTCACCCTCCTGCCTCACCGGGAGGTCAGAGCTTCTCACCCACTCTTCCTGGGTCAGCAGACACCCCGGCCAAGGGCGGCCGACGCGGCTGACCAGATCTCTCTGGTTCCACGTTCGCCCAGACCTTCATCCAGTGTTACCAGCTCGTTGGTGGCAATTCCAGTCCCTCTCAGCAGCGTTCGAAGACATCCCACCCAGTTCATGGTTGTTTTCACTGGGACCACCGCTCCAAAGCGTCTGTTCAGCCCGAACAACCGGAGTGGAATGACTTAAGCCCCCAGTGAACAAATGGAGTTGTCACATGAGCTCTTTTCATGACCACATCCCTCGAGTCTTGGTCAAATAGTGCTCCACGCTTCACACATTTCTGTGACAGTCGTGACCCACGGCCGCTCACTGCCGCTGACTCGGGACCAAAGCGTGGACTATGACCCACGCAGCAACAGCGGCTCACATGCATTCTCTGCCACTCATTCTGGATCGCCCCTGTGACCCACACTTCTCCACGCAGCAGGAAACGGGGTTACTGATTCCAATCACAGACACAGAGCCAGACAGACTGGATCCGAATCAGCAGTTGTGAGTCTGTTAAGGTGAACAGGCCCAGGTTCTAAGAGAAGGTTTGTAATGCAAACATCCACCTGTACGTCTGCTGTTGGGTGGGGTGGTTATGGGTGACAGGGGAAGGAAGGGCTTTGGGCACAGTCTCTCCCAGAGGTGGTGGCAGGTGGTGGTGCAGTAGGGGCTTGAAATGTCTGTGGCAAGCTTCTCCAGCCTGTCCCCCACACCCCGCCCCCCCAACCCCACTCTCCCCTCTCTGTGCCCGCACAGAACTCCTGCCTGCCCAGGCATGATGCGCAAAGTTCAAGTGTCCGGGTGCAGAACCGAGGTCTGGGTGGGGCAGGGTGAAGGGGCTTGGCCAGCAGAAGAATACTGCTCTGAAGTAGGGAGCCCAGGCATCGGGGGTGGGGAGGTGGTTTTTGTGATCAGCAGCTGGGCCTATGGGGTCACCAGAGATACGAGGTGTCATGATTCAATCGGATTTCATTTCAAAGTCTAGAAACTGGGGCACATGGAGAGATGGGGAAAGTATAAAAAAGAACTCAGGATTCCCATTAAGTTTCAGGGTCTTTAGAGCTAAAAAAACAAAGTAAAATCTAATGAAATGAGAGGACAGCTTGAGGAGAGCCCGCAGACCTTCAGGAGGAGATGGACGAATTAATAAGACTCTTCAAAAGGACTCTGGCTAGCGACCGGCCCTTGTTTAATTTCTAGAGTCCATGCCACAGTCCACGCCACACCAGAGTGCGTGAAGGGGCTCAGAGAAAGACCAGAGCTGCTAACAGCTGAAGCAGGGGTGAGGCTGGATGGAGGTTGGGGGCATGGGAAGGAGCAGGGATCTTTGGGCCAGCTGTTGAGAGAGAAGGGGGGATTTCAAATAGTTTCTCCAGGTGCTATGGAATAACTCGCTCTATTTAGAGAGAACTCACGAAGAATTAAACACCCTTTTCCTTTGTCTGAATACTACACTTGACCAAGCTGAGCTACACGGAAGGATCAGGGAGGTTCCCATCCGGCATTCTGGCGTTCTCTGTGGCTGAAGTGTGTGTGTCAGGCCACGGCCACTGCCACAGAGACACTAGATCGGACATGTCAGGCTGGCTGGAGGGAGACGATTAGAAGTTCACTGCGTCAGTCTGGGCAGGAGGAGAGGGCGACAGAAGGGAGACAGAGGGAGTCGGGGTGGGGGGGTGGCCCTAGGGTTGTGGAGTGCCCGCTGCGACAGCGGTGACCGTCATCTCGGCAGCCCACTCACTCAGCTCGCCTGGAAAAGAGGGAGAGAAAGGGGGAACAGAACAATCGGGTCAGTGAGTGCGCCCCACTGATTTCCCCTGCAGGAGCTCAGGGCACAGCCCGGAACTCCGCCACCCCCACAGGACAGCTCGAATTTCCCAGTGGCACTGTTGTAAGGACACCTGGCAAATTTCTGTCCTCATCAGGAAAGGTTTATCATCTGCATGTTTCAATAGCGTCTGCTGCTGAAGTCCTCAGAAAGGTACAAATCTGTTCACTGAGCTGTGAGTCACTCATTCTGAAGAGGAGGAGGAGGAGAAAAAGGAGGAAGAGGCATGAAGACAGGTCTGCTCTCCTGTGCTCAGGCACTGCTCCGAACCCCACCTGAGCTCCTCTGGATTGGGGGCTTCGTGCCGGCCAGGGTTCTGGGCACCCAACTTGCTGTTGTCCTCACAGGGGAATGAGGTCTGGGACATAATCTGTGTTATCTGTGAATAGAGGCCAACGCCACTGGCGGTGCGTTCGCAGGCGACCCTGCAGGGGCAGCTGCAGTGGGAGCCAGGGCTGTTGGGGCCCGGGGTTTGTGGGCGGGGGGGCCTGGCCTGTTTCTCCTGAGGGAATAATTCAGGACGGCCTGCAGGGACTTGGCTCCCATTTGGCTCAGCAACACCAGCAAAGGCCTCAGTGAAACCAGTGGCTCCCTAAACTTTCCTTCCTCTCGTCCGAGGTGTCCCTGCCCTCACTTCGACACCCTGTGGAAGTCTGTTCCAGTAATGTCTGAGGGCCCACAGGTGCTGGGGCCTCCGAGGCCCCAGGTGCAGACAGTCCAGCAGGCTCCCTGGGCGGCTGGAAGCCAGAGGGCCACTGGCCTCTGATGGGGGTGCAGGCCTGGCTGGGAGGCCTGGCGGGGGTGTGGGGAAGAGGAACTCCTGGGACATCCTCCCTTGGGCCCAGGCAGAGGATGGCAGCCCCGAGCGGGGTGGGAAGAATGGCCCTCTGGACAGGTGGGAGAAGAGCCGGGGACAAGGCCTCTGCTTCGGCACCTGTGCCGTGGGAGCCTGCGCTCTGGGTCGCCAAGGACTCAGGTACCTGACAGTCGTCCCAACTCCCTGCTGCAATGACAATAACCCAGTTTCCCTCTTCCTCAAAGTGCCTTGCCCGTGACTCAGCCAGGTGTGGGCCAGACAAAACACCCCTTCGCTACCCGGGAAGGCAGGTGGGTGCAGCCAGTGCGCAAAGGCACCGGGCCTCCTGGGTGAGTCAGGGTCAGCTACAGGCTGATGACGTTGTGGGAGCCACTGGGAAAGCCACTCGGTGAGGCCTTTCCAGCGGCTTCCTCCACACCCTGGGCAGCAGAGACTCGCTCCTTCTCTCTGTCCCTCCGTCCCTCCCTGTCTGTGTCACTGTCTCTGTCTCTCCCCTGGCATTTGGGATGGTGACCAGGCCAGATGATGCTCCACTGGAGAGCCAATACCAGTGGCCTAACCCCACAAACAGCCATGCTGAGCGGTTGCCCGAGGGCCTGCAGCCAATGTGTGCTTTCTGGGCAGGGAGAGGGCCACATGGTGCCCGCCTGTGACCAGTTCTGCCTTCCTCTGGCGGGCCACTCTGCTCTGCCCCTGTTGATTACTTATCTACCTTGTCGCAGGGCTGAAGGGCTTGCAGACGCCCTCACAGGTGACCGTACAAAGCAGAGCCAGGGAGGGGCACAAGACAGCAGGAACAGGAGGGCGTCAGGGTGGCGGTCGGACCCCAGGGCCCGCACCCCAGAGGGACAGCCCACCTGCCTGCAAGGAAACCCAGAGGCTAGTGTCCACTCTGTGACCGGTTTTTCAGCCAAACATGGCATTCCCCTATGACTTCGATTCTCTCTGTGTCACAGCTGTTCTTCTGGCCTCCCCATGGCCTGGAATCTTGGGAGTCCCTAACTCCAGGGAGCAGGCCAGGCCTTGGTTTCAGAACCCAGACTCTCTAACAGGATTAGGGGCCAGGAGTCGGAGCTTGAGGGGACAATTGAGGCCAGTGCCTGAGTCGGGAGACATGGGACAGGTGGGACCAGAGGTGTCAGGGGCAGCAGGGGCCAGCAGCTGTTCACCTCCTGGGAGGCGCCAGGCTGACCTGGGCAGGGGTCAGCGTGCAGACTCATTCAGAGGGAGGGACCCTGGCCCACCACGGAGATGCTGCCTGTGACGGTCAGGCACTTCCCAGCTCCCATCCCCTGCACCCCTGGGGCCCAGAGGCCCAGCCCCGGTCCATGGGGGTTAGGGAGCCGAGAACTGCAACATGCTCTGTGCGCCCCTTACACGTCTCTGGCACGGCGTTCTGCCTGCTGACCTACTGACATGCTGGGACCTCCACTGTCCCCACAGTTTGAGCTCGGGGCCTAGTCTCCCTCCCGCCAGGGACAGTGGGACAGATACCCAGAGTCCTTGGCCTGTCTGAGCAATGATTTCCTTACAGGTGCGCCCAGAAAAGGGAGCAGCTGTCCAGCCCTGCAGGGCAGGAAGGCGCTGAGGAGCTGCCTGTCTGCCCTCCACCCGGCTAAGTGGTCAGGGGGCAGAGAGGGCCTAGTGCCCCACGGAAGTGCCCTTATTAATGGGACAGCCAGCGAGGAGGGCCCACAGAAGCACACGGGGGCAGGGTCCGCAGGCCGGGAGAGGCCGCCTACAGATACAGCCAATGGAGAGCAGTCCCGACAGCACTCTGGCCACAGGCAGGTCCTGTTTAGGGGGACACATACAGGTGTGAACTGGGGGTTTGGAAGGCTGCTGACTGAGCTCCTCCCCCAAGGTAGGCAACACCCCTGTTTTCCTCCAGCGTGCATGGAGATCGTCCCAGAGCGTGCGGCCTGGGCGAGCCCCAGGGCAGTGCCTGGCACGTCACCAGGGCACCGGTATCAATATTTGCCATTCTTTGTTGTATTTTTTCCCCCAACAATAGACGCCTCTGAGATCCAGGTGTTTACTGCAGAGATTGAAGTGGGTCAGGGAAGTGGGACCCAGAGCGATGCTATGAGAAGCGTCGGGTTTCCCCGCTGGCTGTGGCCAGAAGCCAGCACGCCTGGACCGAAAACGCCACACCGCGCAGGCCGGAGGGTGCCCCGTCTGGAGCCAGGCCCTCTCTCCCTTTTGCCCGGCAGAGCGCCATGCTCGGCTCCAACTCCGGGAGCTCTGCAGGCCAGCAGAACAGAGCTTCATTTCACTGAAATGCGCCAGCGCCCTCAAGTCTTTAAGGTTGAAAATCTGACATTCCCCGAAGAGCGGGGACATTTAGCCGTAAGACCCTACAATTTTAGCGAGACACAAAGAAAATACTGCTTGAGAGTGTGTGCTAGCCCCGCCCCCCACACTGAATGTACTGCTTTTTAAAACACACGCTTCAGCCCTGGGCAGAGATTCTGGCTCCCCCACTTACTGGCTGGGGCAAACACCATCAGCTGGCGACCTAATATCTGTTCCCCTGCATCTCGACTGACAGGGCTTCACTGGTCCTGGCAGGCACGTGTGCAGCTGAAAGCACTCACCTCTTCAGACACTCTTGAAGCTCGGGGCGGCCACGTGACACTTCTGGGAAACAAGACCTAAGCAGAAATCTGCTAGGGCTTCTGGGGAAATGTTTACTTCCTTGAAACAGATACTACCCTTTCTTTTCCCATTTCTCTTCCCCCTGGAAACACAGAAGCAATGCCCAGAGCTGCGGCAGCCATCTTGTGACCACAGAGCAATGATCCAGAGAATGAAAGCCAGTATCAAGGACAGCGGAGGAGAAAGATGGGAAGAGCAGGGGTCCCTCCCTCGTGGCATCATTGGCCCCCTGCCCTGATGTGGGGCCCAGGTTAGCCCGGTTGTGGGCTGTTTGCCAGTGAGTGCTCCCAGGATGTACTGCAGTTTATATGGGAGGCTTCAGGATGTGACCAGAATTTACCTGGGTTCATTTTGGCCGGTCACTGCTGTGTTGCTCTAGATAAGGGCAGAGGACACACCCACGGTGAAGACACGATGGGGTCCCCTGGACAAGAGTCAACTGTGGAGGTGGCATTGCAAGGTTTTGTCTGTCCCCAGAGCCCTCTACCTGGGGTTGCACGAAGTGGGATGGTCACCAGTTTCTGTGGGGTCCACTAAGGAGCTGGGGGACACAGAAGCGAAGAATCTCTGCTTCTCTGGCCATGTTTTTGTTGCTTTGATTGACTTTCTTTTGTGTAGCTGTCAATGAGGGCGAGGGCTTCTTCGTGATCCAACCTTCTCTTCACGGAGTCAAGGAGGGCAGGGCGGCCAGCTGATGGAGGACGAAAGGGGGAGAGATTTCCTTGGAAAACCTTTTCCAACTCTGATAAGATAACCACGTTGGGGGTGGGGGCAGGGAGGCGTTTCCACATAAAACAGCACTGTTTTTATCAGAGAAGTGTTTTATTTTTTTCTTCCTGTTTTACAAGTAGAACTGGTGTTGGCATGAACTCAGTCACCCTCAACCCAAATATTTACATTCCAGACAAATTAGTCCTGCTCTCGTGACGGCTGGGCCATCTAGGGGACGCCCGTGCAGGGGAAGAATGCCCTGCCCGGCTCGGAGGAGGCTGGCGCTCCACACGGTGGCCACACACGGCCTTTGACCCCACTGGCCCAGGGAGCCTCCTGAGATGTCGCAGAGTGACCCCAATCTCGTGGCTGCCCTACAAATGCTCAGCCTCTGGCCAGACCCACCCAGCTGCACTCCGTGAGCTGACTGAGCAGCAGGGCACAGGTCACACGTGAAGCGCCCTCTGCCTCCCTCGGGAAGGACTGCTGGGGCTGCAGCTGGGGCTGCCAGAAATACCAAGCCCCTTCGCCACTGGAAGGCAGGGCACCAGGGATTTGGGGGCACAGGGCACACCTGTGCTGGGCGCCTGCTCTGTCCTTCCCACTGGCCCCCTGACATCCCAAATGCAGCGGTGGGGGGCATTCTCATCCACGCCTCGTGCTAATCAGCAGTAGAGTTCTTGCTTCCATTGCCCCTGCAGACAACAGTGACAACTCATAGGACATCCTGGGGGCAGGAGATGGAGAGAGGCTGGGGCTTCCTCTCTGACCACAGAGAACCATGCTGACGTGCCCACCCTGCCCCCACCCAGGTCAGCCCCACCAGGCCGTACATGCCAGGAAGTCAGGGCCCTCCCGTCAATTCAGTATCTCTGGCTCCAGGCATGGTGATTGCATATAGTAGTCACTCAATGCTTGTTGCGTTGAGAAACCTCTTTTCTGTTTGAAATAAAGACACAGTTTTTGGCTTTGAAGAAAAGCACTCTTCTTTGCTTTTGAAATGCAGACAGAGATCTGGTGAGGCTACAAGAATTTACGCGCTTGGTTTTAACTTCAGGCGATTCACACCATGTGTTCGATGTTCCTGCACAGTGGGCCACTGGGGGCAGAGCACTACAGCAGGCACCCCGGTCCTAGGCGGGCCGTGTTTTATCCAGACTGAGCTCTCATCCACAGTAAGACGCCCCATTATTTTATGTGCCTCTCAGCCAAAGTGGCAGCTGTCAACTAAACCAGGATGCATCATTTTCCGGAAGTTGTCTCCCCGGTTTAGAGATGTTCACATGTGGCCCTTGGTCCGTGACGTATAGGAGTGGTTTATCCTGACCTGATGTGTGATATCATGTTGGACAAGCCAGATTCACGTGCGTGAAATAAATGTAACGCCAAGACCACCCAGCATCGGGAGCCACCTGGTTGGGCACAGGAGACACATGTGATAGGAATTCAGAGGGAGAAATGCCAGCTGGTGCTGAGGGGGATCGGGGAAGGTTTTAAAAAGAAGGTGAAGGTATTTGAGTCCCGAAGGGTGAAGCTGCAGAAGCAAGGAGGGGCCAGGCAGTGGCGCCCTGGCAATTCTCTGAGCCAGGGCGAGGACAGGGGGATGCCTACAAGAAAAGGCATCCTCATGCACTGCCTGTGGGATTGCAAAACAGGAGAAGCAATGCAGAGGGGAACCTGAGACTGTCTTCCAAACATACATAATGACCCGGTAGCAAATAAGAAAAATAAATTCTAGGAATTCATCCCAAAGACACACTGTCAAATCCTTCGGTGCTGTCAGTGACCCCCACCCCTCGCTGCATTCTCCAGAGCAGCTAAGTGTGGAAGGAAAAACCACTGTCCGTCAGCAGGAGACTGGCTGCATGAGCCAGCGGCGGTCGTGCGCGGAGTGCGGTGCCACTGTGAAAAGGAGGGGAGGTCGCGGGACGCCACAGAGTGACGGCCAGGACAGGCAGGTGAGTGACATACGCCAGGTGCAGTCCAGTGAGCATCCATGTCACTCTTCATGTAAGAAAGGGGAAGGATACACCCATATTTTTTGTTATATTTAAGAAATGGAAAGATAAACCGAAACTTAGTAAAGCTAGTACCACCAGGGAAATAAGAAAAGGGCAGGGGGTGGGGGGAGGGGCGGCACTGGGCTGCAAGCCAGGCCTCGGGGAAGGGGTCTGGTGGGGAGCTCCTGGAGGTGGTTTTCAGAACACAGACTCCCGGGGGAGGTAGGCGGGCATGCTGGGCAGCCAATCAGATTCCTGACGGCTGTGGCCGCAGCTAGCCGGAGCTGACTCGTACTAGCTTGAACAGTAAATATCCAAGAATTTGGCGAGTTGGTTGTTAAACCATTGGTAACTTTACACCAGGGGCAGTCAAGGTGTTTCTGTCTGAGGGCTGGCTCAGGTCCAGGAAGTGGGCAAGGGATGGAGGCTTTCTATGAGGGGTTGGGGGTGGGAGGGGTCGGGGATGGGGAGGCAGATTACTCTCCCCTTTCTGATCATCCAGGCTTGATTTCTGTTCTTGCTTTTTGCAGATTTTGAAGACTATGTGAGTGATGTGCTAACCTTCCAAAAATAAAAGGTCATGATTTGTGGCGTTTGCCAACTTCTTGGTGTGAATTGGACACCCCAGAAGGAAGGACCCCACAATCAAGACCCATGCACATAGGAATGTCTCACCCAGTCCCCCTCCTTCCAGGACTCACACATACAGCAGTGCACCAGGAAAGGGGAGTACCCCAGCATTTCAAGGGCTACTGAACACAGGGTTCAAGTTGAGGTGGATACTGGAGTCCTGAACCTCTTTATGGGACCCTGTCAAAATGAGATGCAGGAAGGGTGGGCAGTGAGGGGAGTCCCGGCTGCATCTGGCTCTGAGTGACTCCGCAGGGCCCACAGAAGACCCAGCGGCCACTCCTGGGTCCCTGGGTGTACAAGTAAAGTGGACATCCTTGGTAGTTGATCCGGCTCCTGACATGCATTACTAGGCTTTGGGAAAGGAGCCGTCATATTGGAGGAGGTGGAATAGAGGCTCGGAAACTGCTCTCCCACCCCCACCCCACCCCCACCCGGACCCAAGTCAAGATAGTGATTCAAAACCAGCATTGCAACCTGCAGGCAATGGCAGGAACTGGGGCCACCTTAAAGGCCTAAAGGATGTGTGCGTATGTGGCAGCGGGAGCATTCTCACATCTGCGGTCTGGTGCCTGCAGACCCAGACGGATCCCAGAGGGTGACTGGACTGCAGACCCAGCCAAGTGGTGGTAGGCGCCTGCGGCTGCCTGGCAGGCCAGCCGTGTTTCCCAGAGAATATCACCCGGCGTTCCACGCCCCGGTGAGCCACCAGCGATTTGGCGAAAGCGTGCTTTTCCATCCCATCATGGAAGAGGCTCATGAAGAGTTTGTATCCCTATCAAAAAGAGCGTCTGCATTTATGGTTTTGTCCCATCCTCAGACATAACATACCCAAAATAGACCCGAACCTCCAGGACATCTTGTAGGACATCACACTGGTCCACTCCATCAATGACACCATGCTACTGGACCCTTAGGAGCCGGAGGTGGCTGCTACATTGGAGGCCTCAGTAAGACATGTGCTCCAGAAGGTGGGAGGTAAACTCTACAAAGATTCAGAGGTCTGCCACAGGAGTAAAATTTTAAAAACTATTCTGGGACATGCTGCAACATCCTCTCCAAAGTAAAGGATAAATTACTGCATCTTGTGGGAAACGCCACGTAGAAGGAGGCACAATGCCTGACGCACACCCTTGTATTCTGAAGACAACACAGATTCTCCATCTGGGAGTGTGCCCGGACCCGCACACGGGGTGGCGGGAAGACAGCCCAGAGTAGGAAAGGAGCTGGCAGCAGGTTCAGGCTCTAGAGCCAGTTGTCCCTGGTGGGGCCAGCAGGCCATGTCGTGTCGGGAGGGTCAGTGGTGGGAAAAGTGCCTTGGGCGATTTGTGGCAGCTCCCATGGAAGGGTCCCTCCTCAGGTCCCTGAGACTTTAACACAGTCAAACCACACCCAGCAGCATATCAAAAGTGTTGTACGGCGCGGCCAGGTGGAACTCATCGCAGCAATGCACGAGTGAAAAATAGGAGAAGCATCAGTATCATGCACTGTGTGAACAGAACAAAGGGGAACACCCACACCATCATTGCAACTGATGCAGGACAAGCCTCTGACAAAAGTCAACGCTCTTTCCTGATAAAAACACTCAACAAACTAGAACGAGAAGGGAACTCTCTCAACCCCATAGAGGGCGTTACAAAACACCCACAGCCAACACCGTCTGTGCCCAGCGGTGAGAGGCTGACAGCTTTCCCACCGGCATCGGGAACAAGACAGGAATGACTACCTTCCCCACGTCTGTTAAACACTGCATTAGAAGCCCTAGGCTGCTAAGTCAGGCAAGAGGAAGAAACACAGGCATCCAATTAGAAGGAAAGAAGTGGGACCAACCGCAGAGCTGCAGTGATCAAAACAGCGGAGAACTCATGAAGACAGACACACAGATCGAGGGATGAAACCGAGAGTCTAGAAAAACTCTTAGACGTCTGTAGCCAACTGATTTTCAGCGAGGGCATCAAGGTCATGCGGGGAGAAAAGAATGGCCTCTTCAGCAGATGGTGCTGATGAAACTCTTAGAAGAAAACAGAGGGGTTAATCTGCATGACCTCAGATTTGACAACAGTTTCTACATATGACATCGAAAGCACAGTCAAGAAAATATAGATACATTGGACTTCATAAATATTAGAAAGCTTTAGGTAGCAAAGGATGCCATCAAGAGAGTGAAAACACAACCCACAGAATGGGACAAAGTATTTGCAAGTCATAATAGTGTTCATAATGCATAAAGAACACATATAACTCAACAACAAAAAGACAAACAACCCAATTACAGATAGGCTAAGCGTTTTTGACAGATGTTTATTCAAAGAAGATATACTAATGGCCAACAAGCACATGAGAGGAAGCCGGGTATCACTGGTTATTAGGGCAATGCACATCGAAACCTCAGGGAGATGCCCCCCCTCCCCACTGGGGCAGCTCTAAGGATGCCAGCCAAACACCACGTCGGTGAGCGCGTGGGGACACTGGAACCCCGGCACACTGATGTCGCAGAGGTAAAATGGTGCAGCTGCCATAGAACACAGTCTGGCAGGTCCTCCAAAGGTACACACAGTCACCACACGACCCAGCAATTGCACTCCTGGGTGTACATCCCAGAGAATTGAAAAGAGGTGTGCAAACAGAAGTTTGTAAAAAATGTTTGTAGTGTAAGTATTTGCATTAGTGAAAAGGTGGAAACAACTCAAATCTCCATCAGCAGCGGGTGAGTGGATAAACAGAACGTGGCCGCGGAACATCGCTCACCCACACGCCGGAGTGGGGTGCGGACACGTGCCGCAGTGGGATGAACTTGAAGTTCCATGATAAACAAATGAGCCAGACATGAAAGGCCACATGCGGTTCAGGGTTTTGTGTGAAATGTGCAGACAGGCAAACCCACGGGGACAGAAAGCGGAGCAGTGGTCAACCAGCACAGGGAGGGGCTGCCTAACAGCACAGGGTTTCCTTCGTCCTGGTGGGAATGTTCTGGAACTGGAGCCTGCTCACGGTTGCACAACAGTGTGACTGTACTAAATGCCCCGGAATTACACACTTGAAAATGGCAAAAACGGTGGATTTTATATTTTGTGTTACCACACGCACGGGAAACACCCCTGCTCAGGGCAGCCCCGCCCCCCTGCTCAGCAGCCCTGGGCTTGTTGATCTTACAGGTGGGCCATCAGTGTTTTAGTTTGAAAAACTTTGATTATTAATGAGATCCAATAGCTTTGCCTATGGTTATTGATCATTTCAATGACTTGAATTTTGGATTTGAGTCTCTTGTATTATGCTCTGTTTCAGTTCTAAGGACGTTTCAATGTTCATACTAAACTTTCATCTACCGTGCACATGGCAGGTATTTCCTGGCAGTAAAGGATCTTCATTTTGTACCGCAGAAAAACTCCCTCGGGCTCTACTTGAAACGACGCCAGTGGCGGGTTGACCAGGGAGAGTGGGGGACTACACAGCCCTGATTTTTTGCCCGTGACTACCTCAGGTCCCCAGTGGGCGTACGTCATGTGTGGTTTTTGGTCAAGTGTTACCATCCCATTCACGTCTGACCCTCTTAACCTGCTCTCGGGTGCTTTACGGTTCGGGCTGCGGCGGCGCTGGGCGTCTCTCCCACAGCGCCCCCACACGGGCACGGCTGGCGTGGCGGGGGGCGCCCGTCCCTCCGGGAACGTGACATTAGAACCTGCGGCACTCACTCAGCAAACACTTGCCTCGTGATTTTCACAAGTTTTCTGAAGCCAAAAAAAGAACATACAGGAAAACAGAGCCCTGCAACATACTCACAGGTTTGATGAGTAAAAACTAATTATAGAAAATAAACCAGCACTAATGAGAGCTCTCGGGCAACCAGTCTGAATACCAACAAGGAAGGGAGGGCGTGGGGGCCTCCTGCTGGGGCAACACACACACATCAGGAGGGGTATAAAAGGTGGACAGTCCCAGCACCTCACACACTCACTCACCTTCACACACTCACACTCCTCCCAGCTCACCTCCAGCTCTACTGCCCACCATGGCCGCCTCCACCCTGTCCGTCCGCTCCAGCGACCTGAGCTATGGCAACCACGTCTGCCTGCCCGGTTCCAGTGACTCTTGCACCGACTCCCAGCAGGTGGACGACTGTCCAGAGAGCTGCTGTGAGCCCTGCTGCTGTGCTCCCAGCTGCTGCCAGTCCACCTGCTGTGTCCCCAGCTGCTGTCAGTCCACCTGTTGTGTCCCCAGCTGCTGCCAGCCCTCCTGCTGTGTTCCCAGCTGCTGCCAGTCCACCTGCTGTGTCCCCAGCTGCTGCCAGCCCTCCTGCTGTGTCCCTAGCTGCTGTGTCCCCAGCTGCTGCCAGTCTACCTGCTGTGTCCCCAGCTGCTGTCAGTCTACTTGCTGTGCCCCCAGCTGTTGTCAGTCTACCTGCTGCTCACCCATCTGCTGCAAACCTGTCTGTTGCACACCCTTCTGCTGCACATCTGTTTGTTGCAAGCCAGTCTGTTGCACACCCGTCTGCTGCAAGCCTACCTGCTGCATACCCGTCTGCTGTAAACCCGTCTGCTGCAAGCCCGTGTGCTGTGTGCCCGTCTGCTCTGGGGCTGCCCCCTGCTCAGCCTCCTCCTGCTGCCAGCCCACCCCCTGCCCCTCGTCCTGCTGCAGACCCTCCTCCTCTGTGTCCCTCATCTGCCGCCCCGTGTGCAGACCTGCATGCTGTGTCCCTGCCCCGGCGGCCCAGACATCCTGCTGCTGACCAGCTTGATCCCGAGCTGCTGCCCTCACTCCTGAGCACAGCTCTCCCCTCCCATGTGCCCCTGCGGCCCCTTGGCTGGTGCTAGGACCTCCCCTCTCCCATCAGGGGACACACAGGTTCTGTTTAATGCAGATTCGAACATGCTGCCCATCCCTTTTTGACAAAAGATGACCACAAGTCCCTCACCATGGGGTGGAGTGTGGGACCCCAGGACCCTCCTCTGCAGGACCAACTGCTTGCTCTCTACGTGACAAAGGCCAATTGGTATAACAAATAAAATGCTTGCACCAGGAAATATGTGTTTGGTTTCCCTTCCTCTCCTGAGCTCCTGAGACTCCAAATCTGGGCATCTGGTAGAAGTCACACAATAAAGCCATGTTCTCAAATCCGAGTTCAGAGCAGCTGAACGACCACATCTGGGAGCGACGCCATCTGCCTGCTCGTTTCCCGTCCCAACCCCAGCAGCCCACCGTCCCCGCAGTGGACAGCCCTCCCAGGCTGGGTTCAGGATGTGGGCGTGGGTGCTAGAGGCAGGGACCTGAGTGGACTTGGGGTCCTGCCCACACCCACCCCACTGTCCACCCAGGTTCAGGGTGAGTTGCGGAGCAGCGAAACCTTGCTGGCCAGGAACTGACAGAGCGGCCCCTAGCGCAGTGCTCGCTTCCTGGGAGAGAGGGGGGGCTTCCGTGCTGGTCCAGGCACAGGGGCCGACGCCCTGAGCATCGAGAAGACCCTGTGGGCCCCAAGAGGAGTGCAAAGCTCGTTTCAGACATCACTCATTCTACTCAGGTCTCAAGGCCTGCTTGAGGAGGCACAGAGCAAAAAGACACCTGTGAACACACCCTCAGGATTGTGGGGGAGGACGAGCCTGCAG
>PVIA01008228.1:0-74197 GCA_004024845.1 Tonatia bakeri
GTCCACTCCATTGATTTGAGTCCCAGTTTTCTTCCCCTCACTATTGTTTCCCTGTGCGTTTTCCTTCATTTCTCTTATCGTAGCCTGCATCCATTCATCTAATTTATGTCCAAAGTCAACCAATTCTGTGAGCTTCCTGATCAACAGTGCTTTGAACTGTGCATCTGGTAATTCGGCAATTTCTTGGTCACTTAAAAAATTGGTTCTGGGGCTTTCAAATCTGTTTGAGCCATCTTTTTAATTTTCCTTTGGTTTGGATGAGGCTGTTTCGTAAGGGCGGCGGAGCCTTAGGTGTTCACGGGGCGGGGCACCCCAGTCGCTGGGTTGTGACGTTGTATGTGGGGGCGGGGTCTGAGAGGGAAAAATGGCACCTGCTCCGCTCTCTCTAGGACTTCCGTTCCCTCCACTGCCTCCCACAAGCAAACTGGGCCCTTGCTGTGCTGGCTCCCGGGCGGTGGGCTTGTGCACTTTCTCGGACTCTGTGGGCTTCCCCGAGAAGTCTCCTGTGAGAGTCTCCCGGCCTCAGTTCCCAGACGGGGCTCTTAAGCTTTGAAACGCGGCGGCGCTGCCCGTTTTTCACTTAGTTCATACGCAAACGTGTGGCTGCGGACAGCCAGCTGCCCTGCACCCCTTACTGGGTCTGCTAGTCACCTCCGCGCTTCCGCGCCCAGCGTCCGCCACCGGTCTGTCCGCTGCCACTGCCGTCTGCACCCTGCGCGCCCGCCAGCCAGTGCCTCTTCCAGCTGGGAACCCTCGACCCCACTTCGCAGGTCTCCCAACTCCGCCGCTCCTTACCAGTCTGGATGTACTGGAGCCCGACTTCTGTTCAATTAATTTCCCTCTGTTCTGGTTGTTAATTGTTTCTCAGTCTTTGTTGTTTTCAGTCTTGGTTGCGCGAAGAAGCACAGTGCGACTGCCTATGCCTCCATCTTGGCCGGAACTCCTTATTTGTGTTTCTTTAGACATAATTGAGCTCATAACCATAAGCGTGGTCATTAGTAGCTGTACTAGTCTAAATTGATTTTTGACCTTTCCAACAATGTTTTTATACTACTTCAGTCTTAAGATCTGTTTGAACATGTAACATTTACTGGTGATATTTCAAAATCATTATAATTCTAATCCTTTATTAATTTGGGGTGCATCACAAACAATGATTCACTCCTCTTATCTTGGTAGGGGAGCATTTCTTAGAAAGGCAATTGGACTGTTTATCAGACAGGTCCATCAAACCAAACTGGCAGACAAAAACTTACCCTGTTTTGTTCTCTTGTTAGTTAGCACCATTGCAAAATCTTCCATAATTCAATAAAAGTTCACTAACTTCCTTCTATACATCTATTGCTTTGTGATAGAAATGGTTATGTGTTGCCTATATCCCCCCTCAAGGATGGATTTGTTTTTTTACCTTCTTGCTGGAAGTGCACCCAACCCTGTAAAGGATAGTCCCAAGTCATATGCCTTATTAAGGATAGCACGTATAATGACTTTTTGAGGTAAGGTTATAAATAGCTGGCAATTTTGGCCAAGTGAGGGCCATTTTAGTTCTAGAACTCACTGCAGGGTTGACTGAAGCTCTTGGACCTGCATTGTAGCTCAACCTTTACCTCTGATCAGTTCCACTTACATTTCCTCCCTTCCTCCATGTTGATTCCAACGGCACTCCCTAATAAATATACAGTGCACTAACCAAGTAAAAATCTGGTTATCAGAGAATCAACCTGCAATGTACTGCCAGTTACTGTCTGGAGGGTCTTTGTATTCAGATAAAAAAAAGAATAGCCCCTGACCTACAGGAACTTACACTCTCACTATAGTTGTATAAGAAATTTACACAAAATAGCACCTCCTAAATTAACACAATTTGTATCAGAGTACAAAAAACAAAGATTGATCAATATAAATCAATTAAGCCAGTGATGGCTTCAAGATTAAACTAGGATTTGAGCGGAATTTTTAAGATAAATTTAGATTAGTGAGAAGAAATAGGGAGAACATCCTACAGGAAAGAAACTGCATGGACCAAAATGCATTACCAAGGGAAGGACCATGGTATATTCAACAAATTACAAGAAAATCTATTTAACTGGTTCAGACTTCTATTTGGGAAGGAACCTGTGAGTGATATCTTGGATAAGTAAGAGGAGGACTGATTTTGGGAGGGTTTTCAAGCTGAGCATTGTTTCTTAGATTGGGTAAAGTATATGTGCCTGTAGCCTTTCACAATTTACCATTTGCAAGATACATGCCCTTACCCCCAACCTCAGTTGGTTAACTTGGTTTACTCTGAACCATCCATTCATATTTCTTCTTTCTAGTTACTTCTGATAGAAGTTCAAGAATTTAGAAGACAGGAAACCTAATCAATTAAATCTAGGTTCAAAATCATTGTTTTAGGTAATATCAGGTACTGAAAATTTACTAAATCATGTTGGTTCTTTTATCCAACTATCCAAGAAGCACACATCAAACAATTAAAAGAAAGATTGATATTTCCATCTCAATATTTGAGAACCTTTGCTTTGTGTATTATCCATTCTGAGTCTAAAAACCTCTGGTTGGAAGCATTCTTTAGATCACTGTTTTTTAACCAGGGATGGCATCCCCCTTACCCAACCCAGGAGACATTTGGCATATTCTGGAGACATTTTTGATTGTTACAACTAGAGGGAGTCCTGCTGATATCTACTGGTTAGAGGCCAGGGGTACTGCTAAACATCTTATAATGGCAGTAGAGGCCCACACAACAAAGAATTATCTACTCCAATAAATGTCAACAGTTCTGAGGTTGTGAAACTCTGCTTTAGTTCACCTCTATCCTTACTTTAAATGAATGCTCATATATAGAGGCATGAAATTGTACTTTCATCCTTTTCTAAATGACAGTAACAGTCTATCATTTCCATGACCATACTTGTAACAGTCTTCAGTAAAAGTTCCAGACTTTTCTGTCTAATAAAATCTGGCCACATGTGGCTACTAAATACATGAAATATGGTTGATAAAATGGATATGTTCTATAAGTGCAAAAACTCACAAGCTTTCAAAGACATTAATAAAATGGACATAAAATATGTCACAAATAATTTTAAATGTTTATTGCATATTAAAATATATTTGGATATAGTGAGTTAAAAGAAATATGTTAATTAATTTTATCTATTTATTTTTACTTTTTAAGTGTACCTATTCAAAACTATAAAATTACATATATAGTTTGCATTAAGTTTTTATTGGACAATGCTGATCCCTATAACTGCTCATCTTTATTATTTTCCATATCATCTCCTAAAAGATCTGATCCTTATCCCAATCAATTAGCACACTTAGTATTTATTTGGAACCCTGTTCTGTTCAATCCCCTACAGCTGATGCTTTAATAAATCAGTCTACTGATGACCTGAATAATATGGCACTGAGTTATTCAACTTTTCTATCCAGAATTTTCCACATCCTATCCTAGTTATCAGGACAGACTACCAGTGTCTCAATGATGAACTGCCCTTTCCAGAGTATCCCCCTCACAAACAGCATAAAAATTGCCTATTGGAGTTTCTTTCTGAAGAAAATTTGGCTCTACCTTGGCAGGAGAAACATGTTGTTGATAGTGACAGAAGGCCATGATTTAAGCGACATGAGGAAATATGAAGATTCATGAAGCAAAAAGCAAAAAGTGGTCTTCTAAAGAGAAGATTTCAAAGTGATGACCTTCTCTCTGAGAAAAGAGATGCTTGACTAGGTAAAATAGAAACAACACTGAACTGAATTAGATGCCTAAATTATAGTAATGTGCTTGCCTGTGTACTAACTCTGTAACCTTGTGTGAACTATTTAATGTCTCTGGACATCAATTAACATACCTGGAAAATGAGAAAAAGCTCAAAGACTTTTTTGGATCATATGAGAAAGTACACACACAATACTTTTAAAATATAAAGTTGTATGCATATAAACATTAGGGTTGTTATTAACTATCTCTTCTAAATACATTAAAAATGAACTGTTCATTTCAAAATATGTATGCCAAAGGTGATGAAATGAGGCATTCCAAAATTTTACAATGGCAGACACCACTCCACAGCTGTACCTATATAAATGAATTGACTTAAAAGCAGTTATCTAATTTCAATAAAACAACAGTTATAAACTGGTTGTTTGCTTTCAAAGATATTTTGAAATGATGGAAAATATCATTTGTACTTAAGTATTTGACCCCTAACCAGAGTTATCTGTTATCATGTTGACAGTGTTGCAACAGTAGCCTTGTATTTGGAACAAGTACACTCCATGGTTCTGGTTAAAGCAGTCATGCTTTTACACTCAAAATATTTCAGGACAAAAAGGAGTATTTATTTAACAGTTCAGCATATTTCTTTTTTTAAGTGCAATAATTAAATAGAAAAGAAATTATAACAAAATTTAAAGACAAAGATTGTGTATTTTGGTAAACCTCTGAGACTTAAAGAAGTACCACTATTTAATTTTTTCCTCAGGATCAAAAAATAAGTTATATTCAGTATTTAAACTTACCTTTTCTGTCCATATAAAAAGTATTCAACAGAGAAGTCTATATATATAGACTTATCTTTCTCAAAACCAGATGGCTTATATTATTTGCTTGCTCATATACTTGTATACATAAAGAGGACACAGCCTTGTCTCTGAAGCTTTGGTGTTATCTTTTTGACTCATTCAAGATTGCCTGCACTTTTCCTGGAAGGCAAAAGTGGCTCTTTCCAAACAGAAGATACAAGTGAATAACAAATGTTTCTTCAACAATGAACCTATAACTACTCTGTTATTTCTTTCCCTCTTCATGTTTCTTAAGAAATTTTTATTGGTTTTGACTTCTTTTTCTTTGGGTTTGTACTTTTCCCATTCTTGTGTCTTAGTTGCATGAAAAAATTGCTGATTATGTTCACCTGACATATCGGTACATCAGAAGCATGAATATTTGAGAACAGTTTCTGCTCTGAGAGGACACTTTTTGCTTATCAGTATTCTTCTGATAGATGTTTACTGATTACATTCTATGAAATTGTTTATAAAATCTATCACTTAGAGAGCAAAGGTATTTGATACTCTGAGACTCACTGCTCAGTGTTAAAAAAATTGCAGCTACAAATTCATGCTGTACTAGGACAATATTAAAAAATAATTTGAAAAAATACATGATTTTCACACAGAAGTATTTCTCAATGTTTGATATCTTAGTCTGCTTGGGTTACCATAACAAAATATCGTGGACAAAACAGTTTAAACAACAGAAATTTATATTCTCACAGTTCTGGAGGCTGAAAGTTCACAATCTAAATACCAGCATGATTGTTTTTCTAGTGATCAATGTCTCCCTTCATTGTAAACTGGTGTTTTCTTATTGTGTCTTCACATGGAAAGGAGAAAGATAACTCTGATTTCTCTCTTTTTTTGTAAGGGCCCTCATCCTATCATAAGGGTCTTACTCTTATGACCTCATCTAAATCTAATTACTTCCCAAAATATCATCTAATGGGTAAATTTAGGATTTTAACATCTAAATTTGGGTAGGGACACAATTCAGTCCAAAGCAGTTAGTATAAACTAAAGCTTCCCTTGATATGTTGAATTTGTAGCAGAATTGCAAAAAATATACATACTGCAAATCTGATGCTGCTTTAGAAGACAGTTCAAACTCCCTGTTGCTTACAATATAGAGTTATAATTTCTAATCTTCAACACACATACTCCCAATCTGGTCTCCTATTTGTCTCTTTCATAAACTCTGCCAACCAAGGTACAAGTTTTTCTTGACTGACCCTTAGGTATACTTTATATTCTTTCTTGTAGCCATAGTTACATGCATTTTTCATCCAACTCTATTGCAAAAAATGGTCCCCCTGCCCTGGCTGGTGTAGCTCAGTGGATTGAGCGCGGGCTGCGAACCAGGCATCGCGGGTTCGATTCCCGGTCAGGGCACATGCCTGGGTTGTAGGCCATGTCCCCCAGCAGCTGCACGTTGGTGTTTCTCTCTCTCTCTCTCCCACTCCCTTCCCTCTCTAAAAATAAATAAATAAAATCTTTAAAAAAAAATGGTCCCCCTAACCCATTTTCCATGTAGTAATCATTATCAATAATTTTGATTTTAAATAATTGCATTGAGAAAATGTTATGCACAGAGATAATTTTAGTTAACTACTTAACATGGATTATCTCCTTTAATCCTTGCAACAACTCAATTAGGCATGTACTATGATCATTTGTATTTCACAGGTAAGAAACCTGAGACTAAAAAGATTAAATAACTTATTCACAGTTCTACCACTAAATACTACATAATGGCAGAGCATGGATTCAAATCAAGTTTTATCCTATTATGAAAGCTGAAATTTAACCCTTATATTATGCTTCCTGGAGTCAGCATCTTCAAAACAATGTTGTTTTTACAATATTATTTATTAAAGATAGTGATTTTTTCCAAAAACCAGATTACAATGATGATAATTCAGTCCTTTATTCTTTTACCACTGCAGTGGTTGCAATAAAAAACATTAAATTGTAGATCACGTGTATCTGAGAGTTATATTCATTACTAGTATGTGCTAAAATAAGAAAAAAATTAAAAGCACTGCAAATCTGCATTTATTATATTGATGTAATAAAATACATGCTTTTTATTTATTTTCAGTTACAATCTGGAAACAATTAAACAAAATAATATAAAAATATAAAGATAAAAAACAAATGGAAGTTGGGCTTGTGGAAAAATGGAGGCTTATGTAGATACACTTTGCTTCCTCACACAACCAAAAGAAAGACAACAACAAATTTAAATGCAAAAAAATAACCAGAAATGCCAGAAATTTGAACTGTGCGGAAGTGTGACAACCAAGGAGTTAAAGAAGAAATATTCATCCAGACCAGTAGGAAAAGTGGAGATGGGCAGTTGGGGTGGAGAGGATGCACAGCAAGGTGATGGCTGGAGGACTGCAGCTTGAAAGGTGGCTGGTGGACCAGGTGGTCTCACATTTGTGTGCAGAAAAACCAGGAGGAACAACCAGGGAGCAAGACAGACCATGCAACCTAGGATTCCAGCATGGGGAAATAAAAACTCAAAACCTCTGACTGGAAAACCTGCAGGGGTCGTGGTGGTGGGAGAAGCTCCAAGGCTCACAGAAGAGACCCACAGAGTCCTAGAACATACACAAACCCACCCACCCAGGAAACAGCACCAGAAGTTCCCAATTTGTTTGCGGGTAATGGGGTAAGTGACTGAAATCCGGTCAAGAGCCAAGAAAGTGCCACAGTTCCCTCTCTGATCCCTCTTCCATATACGACACCAAAACAAAAAGTTAACATACCCTCATGAATATCTAAGGCTCCACCCCTAAGGCTCCACCCTCAACAAAATAGGTGTGCTGAGATTTAAAAAATATGGTTCAAATGAAAGATGAGATCAAAGTTCTAAAAATAGAACTAAGCAATAGAACTAAGCCAACCTTACAGATGCAGAGTTTAAAACACCAGTAATCAGGATGCTCACAGAAATGGTTCAGTATGGTCACAAAATAGAGGAAGAAGTAAAGACTATGCAAAATGAAATAAAGAAAAATATGTGGGGACTCAACAGTGAAGGGAAGGAAACTGGGATTCAAGTCAACAATTTGGACCAGAAGGAAGAAACAACCATCCAACCATAACAGAATGAAGAAACAATTCAAAAAAATGAGGAGAGGCTTAGGAATATCCATGACAACTTTAAATGTTCCAACATCCAAATCCTAGAGGTGCCAGAAGGAGAGGAGGAAGACCAAGAAATTGAAAACATAATGAAGGAGAACTTCCCCAATCTGGTGAAGGAAATGGACTTTCAGGAAGTCCAGGAAGCTTAGAGATTCCCAAACAAGTTGTACCCAAGGAAGCACACAACAAGGCAAACCATAATTACATTACTCAACATAAAAGTTAAGGAAAAAGTCTTAAAAACAGCAACAGGAAAGGAGAGACTTACCTACAAAGGAGTTCCCATAAGACTATCAGATGATTTCTCAAAACAAAGCCTACAGGCAAGAAGTGGCTGGCAAGAAGTATTCTAAGTCATGAAAGGCAAGGACCTACATCCAAGATTACTCTATCCAGCAAAGCTATCATTTGTAATGGAAGGGCAGATAAAATGTGTCCCAGGAAATGTCAAGTTAAAGGAGTTCATTATCACCAAGCTCTTATTATATCAAATATTAAAGGGACTTACCTAAGGAAAAAAATGATAAAAATATAAACAGTAAAATGACAATAGACACAACTAGCAACAACTAAACCTAAAAAACAAAAACAAACTAAGCAAATAACTAGAACAGGAACAGAATCAGAGAAATGGACATCACACAGAGAGTTATTAGAGGAGGGGTGAGGGGGAGAAGGGGGGAAAGGTACAGGGAATGAGAGCATACATGGTATTTACAAAATAGACAGGGAGAAGTTAAGAATAGTAGAGGAAATGGAAAGGCCAAAGAACTAATATGTATGACCCATGGACATGAACTAAGGAGGCACAATGCTGGTGGGAGTGGGGTTGCAAGGCAGAGGGGAATAAAGGGAAGAAAAAAATGGGACCACTGTAATAGCATAATCAATAAAATACATTTTTATATTAAAAAAATTTAAACTAATACAAGTCAACACAAAATTTTCTGTGGCTGCTTTATGTTTTTTGTTTTTATTGGACTTTTCTTCCATTTTGATTCTTTATCCTTTCCAAAAAATACTGTTAATTAATGTCTAATTCATCTTCATTTTCTTCATTAGAAATATCTTGCTTGGTATCCAAATCTTCTCAATGAATTCCAGATAATCTTCATCTTCTATATCACTTTCATTTCACATTCTACTCTATCATTCTCATCATTAGATTCTAGTAGCATTTGGTGAAGTTCTTCATCATCTCTTGAATTCTTGAATTGATATATTTTTTGATCATATTCAATAGTAAATGAAAAAAGCAATACTGACTTTGAGCTTCATGTAAAAAAACAACTACACCAACATTGACTTTGAGGTTGATGGTATCTCTCAGATTTACTATTGAATATCACACACTCTTACAAAACACAAGTTATAACCAAACTGATGGCTTAAACGTTATGGCTTTACGTTATTCACATACAAACATATAGCTAGTCATGAACTTGAACCTATGCACCCAACATATGTAACAATACTTAAGAAAATTGTTTGTTTGTATCTTTCAGATCAACTGTGACCTCTGCAGGGTTAATAATTGAAAAACCGCTAGCTATTAACTCCATATAAGAAGCATATGTAAAGGTAAACATCTAAAGAATAAAAATTATTGAAATGTCCACACATAAACAAAAGCAACGAGAAAAATGACATAATCATATCAATAGATGCAGAAAAAACATTTGATAAGGTACGGCACCCATTTACAATAAAACACTCAGCAAAGTGGGAATAGAGGGAGCATTCCTCAACATAATAAAGACCATATATGGAAAACCTACAACCAAGTTCATACTTAATGGGAAAAAACTAAAGTCTTTTCCATTAAGATCAGGAAAAAGACAAGGTTGTCCATTTTTACCACTTCTTTTCAACATAGTATTGGAAGGCCTAGCCACAGCAATCAGACAAGAAAATGAAATAAAAGGCATCCAAATCGGAAAGGAGGAAACAAAACTCTCATTGTTTGCAAATGATATGATAGTGTACATAGAAAACTCTATAAACTCGGACAAAAAACTTCTTGACCTAATGAATGAATTTGGCAAAACAGCAGGATACAAAGTCAATATCGAGAAATCAAAGATATTTTTGTATACCAACAATAAAACATCAGAAGCAGAAATCAAGAAAAAAAATCCCATTTGATATATCAACAAGAAAAACGAAATACCTAGGAATAAACCTAACCAAGGAGGTAAAAGACCTGTAGTAAGAAAACTACCAACACTGAAGAAAAAAATCAAGGAAGACACAAACAAATGAAAATATACACCATGTTCATGGATTGGAAGAATCAACATCATCAAAATGTCCATACTACCCAAAGCAATTTACAGATTCAATGCAATATCTATTAAAGTATCAATGGTATAATTCACAGACATAGAACAACATTTCAAAAATTTATATGGAACCATAAATGACCCCAAATAGCTGCTGCAATTTTGAGAAAGAAGAGAAAAGTAGGAGGGATCACAATACCTGACATCAAACCGTAATAAAAGACCACTGTAATCAAAACAGCCTGTTACTGGCAAAAACAAAAACAAAAACAAACAAAAAAAAAACAAAAAGGCACACAGATTGACCAGTTGCACAGAACAGAGAGCCCAGAAAATAATTCAAGTCTCTATGGTCAATTATTTGACAAAGGGGGCAGCAACATAAAATGAAGTAAAAATAACCTCTTCAACAACTGGTGTTGGGAGAGCTGGACAGCTACATGCAAAAAATGAAACTCCAGCACCAACGTACACCATACACAAAAATTAATTCAACGTAGATAAAAGATTTAAATACAACTCGTGACACCATTAAAGTTCTAGAACAGAACATAGGCAGGAAAATCACAGATATTTCACACAGCAATACTTTCACTGATACGTACCCTAGAGCAAGGGACATAAAGGAAAAAATAAACAAATGGGATCTCATCAAAATAAAAAGCTTCTGCACAGCTAAAGAAAACAATATTAAAATAAAAAGAGAACCAACCATATGAGAAAATATATTTGCCAATGATACTGCAGACAAGGGTTTAATCTCCAAAATATATAAAGAACTCACATGACTCCACTCCATGAAGACAAGCAACCCAATAAAAAATGGGCAAAGGACTTGAACAGACACTTCTCCAAGGAGGACATACAGAGGATCCAGAGACACATGACAAGATCCTCAGTATCACTAGCTATCAAAGAGATGCAAATTAAAACCAAAATGAGATACCACTTCACACGAATTAAAATGACAATCATAAACACAGCAACAAACAACAAGTGTTGGAGAGGTTGTGGAGAAAAGGAAACCCTAGTACACTGTTGGTGGGATTGCAGACTGGTACAACCACTATGGAAAACAGTATGGAATTTTCTCAGAAAACTAAAAATGGAACTGTGTTTTGACCCAGCTATTCCACTGCTAGGATTATATCCTAAGAACCCTAAAACAACAATCCAAAAGTACCTATGCACGCCAATGTTCATAGCAGCACAATTTACAATAGCCAAGTGCTGGAGACAACCTAGATGCCCATCAGTAAATGAATGGATCAAAAAACTATGGTACGTTTACACAATGGAATTCTACACAGCAGAAAGAAAGAAGGAACTCCTACCCTTTGTGACAGCATGAGTGGAACTGGAAAGCATTATGCTAAGCAAAATAAGCCAGGAGGTGAAAGACAAATACCATATGATTTCACTTGTAACAGGAATCTAATCAACAAAACCAACAAAGAAGCAAAATATAACCAAAGACACTGAAATTCAAAACAGGCTGACAGTGACCAGAGGAAGACTGGAGGGAATTTCAGGGGAAAGGGGGAAGGGTTTGTGGAACAAGTATAAAGGACACATGGTCAAAAACAAGAGGGGGTTGGAAACAGGAGGGAGGTGGGAAGTGCTGGGGTGGTGGACTGGGTTCAGCATAAAAGGCAGACAAGTGTACTTGAACAACAATTAAAATAAAATAAAAATTTAAAAAAGAAAAAAGTAAACCATTAAATGAACTTAAATATTTTTCTGGTTATCCTTCCTTCAAAAGGATGAATATCTGTATGTTTTCTTATATCTCCATCTTTATTAAATGAGAGGTATTATAAATCATGCCCATACTACCCAACGCAATTTATATATTCAATGCAATTGCTATTAAAATATTAATAGCATATTTTACAGGTCTAGAACAAATATTCCAAAAAAATATATGGAACCTTTATATGAGACCCTGAATAGCCTCAGCAATCAACAAAAAAGAATGAAGTTGAAGGGATCACAATGTTTGTTATCAAACTATTTTACAAGGTCACTATAATCAAAAGAGCCTGATATCAGCATAAGAACATATGCATAGATCAATGTAATACAATAGAGAATCTAGAAATAAAGCCATGTCTTTTTGGTCAATTAATATCTGACAATGGAAGCAAGAGCATTACAATGGAGTAATGACAAACTTTTTAACAAGTGGTGCAGGAGAACTGGACTGGTATATGCCAAAAAATAAAATTAGATCACCATTGTATGCCATACACCAGAATATACTGAAAATAGATTAAAGGACTTAAAAATAAGTTGTGGTGCCATAAAAATACTAGAGAAAACTATAGACAGTAAAATTTCAGATATCTGAAATAGATCTATCATTTCAGATATCTGAAATAGATATATGTTTTCACATATTTCTCCTAGGCAAGGGAAATAAAAAAATAAATAAACAAATAGGAGTGCATCAAATTAAAAAGCTGCTGCATGACTAAAGAGACAACCAGTAAAATGAAAATAGAACCAACTGTATGGGATAACATATGCAAATGATTCATCTGACAAGGGTTCAAACTCCAAAATATATAAAGTACTTATGTAACTCAACATCAGAAAGACAAACAATTCAATTAAAAAATGGGCAAAGGACTCAAATAGAGACTTCTTCAAGGAGGGCACACAGGTGCTCACAGACATATGAAAAAATGCTCAACATCACTAGCCATCAGAGAGATTCAAATTAAAACCACAATGAGATATCACCTCACACCTGCTGAAATGGCCATCATTAATAAATCAATAAACAAGTGCTGGCAAACATGTGGAGAAAAGAGAACCCTAGTGCTTTTTTGGTGAGAACAGAGACTTCTGCAACCACTCTGGAAAACAGTATGGAATTTCCTCAAAATGTTAAAAATGGAACTACCCATTGAGCCAGTGATTGCACTGCTTTATCTATACCAAGGAATTCCAAACTTCCAGTTCAAAAGAACTTGTGCGCCCCTATATTCATAGCAGCATTACTTACAATAGCTAAGATTTGGAAACAACCTGAGTGCCCATCAATAGATGTGTGGTAAAAATCCTGTGGTGCTTCAAAGATAGAAATACTACACAGCTGTAAAAAATAAGCAAATTTTACCCTTTGCAACAGCATATGTGGAACTGGACACTACTATGCTAAGTGAAATAGGCCAGATAGTGAAAGACATATTCCATATGATCTCATTCATAAGTGAAGTCTAATGAGCAAATATACTAATGAGAACAATATAATCATGGGATAGTTTGACAGCTGTAAAATGGGAGGGGATTGATGGAAAGGTGAAGGGATTAGTCAAAGAACACATATGAAGGACAAATAAACATGGACAACAGTGTGAAGATTGACTCTAAAAGTGGGGAGAGTTCTGGGTAGAGGAGGGTGAAGGGGGGAAAATTGGGACAATGTTAAAGCATAAACATAACAAATTGAATTAAATTAAAAAAAAACAAAATAATTGGGGAAAGAAGGGCAAGGGTCATCAAGGAACAAGTATAAAGGAATAATGGACAAAGCCAAAGGTGGATGGGATTGAGGATGGGTGTCAGGGTTGGTTGGGGTGGGGTAGGGTGGATGGGGGAAAGTGGAGAAAACTGTGCTTGAACAACAAAACATGAAAAAATAAAATAATGACATAATAAAATAAAATAAAATAAAGTAAAGTAAAGTAAACATCCACCACAAACAAGATTCATCCAACAAGCTTTCATGACCACATAGGCTCATGTTTTATAGAATATCCTTGGGTGTTTGTAAATCTAAGAAAATACACTTATAATAATCAATTTGATATCATTTATGTTTAGAAAATGTGATATAGATGAAAGTGACATGTTTGCATATGCACTGACTATTTGGGAGTCACATATCTCTCATTCTCAATCAAGAAAGTGAACGTACAACATACATCCAAGTGTGGAGTGGATACCATGTGCAGAGACCTCTTTCAAGTATGATATAATTTGAGCCATACTACAATAACAAATGAAATATTTTGTGCCACAACACAATACCCATTTCTGCACAGGACAGGCACAAACCTCTCACCAAATAATATATTTACTTAAATTAATGAATAAATATTGTGAATGCCAGTCACCAGTGAGACAAGGCAGTGAGCAAGAGATTCTTATTAGAGAGCTACCAATCTAGAGAAAAAGGCAAAATGTTAATTTGTAATTATACTTATTTAGATGAACACAGTTCTATGGGTGTCTCCAATAGGTGGACCTGACTTAGTCTGGGGACTTATGATTTCCTTTTTTTAGCAATGTTTGATCTTCAACTTGAAGGGCTTGGTGAGATATAGAGATAAAGGGAACTCACAGAACAGGAAAACATTCTATGCAGAGGAAAGGGCATCTTTAAAGGCCCAAGAGAGAGTTTGGTGTATTTTACAAACTAAGAGAAGCTCGGGATGGCTACAGCATAAATAGTATGGTCGAATCAAGCAAGAGTGGAGCTTGTAAAGGCATATTAGTGACAGTTCCTTCAGGGACCTATAGGCTAGGTTTTATATTTTATGCTAAGACCAAGGTGAGTACATTGCGTTATCTCTTAATTCATGAATGGAAACCATTATATTCAGCTCTTTTTTCTCTTTCATTCAATAGGTATTTATTAAAAATTGTTTATATCTTATATGCTCTATTGAAAATAGAGGTTTGTGATGTGGTTGTTGCCCTCAAAATGCATGCTGTCCAGTTGGAAGAAAGAAAACACATTATTTTAATGCTTTTAGCCTCAGAGCAGTTTACTTATCTGTAAAATAGAATAATGCCAATTTCACAATAAACACTCAAGAAAAAATGGAAGGTATTGTTGTGCACCAAAGATTAAGTAAGACTGAGTTCATCAGAGTAATATCTGGTGGGGTTAGGGGAGGCAAAATTCTACAGTTCTTCTGTAAAGATTTTCCTAACCCTCAAAACTGTCTTTTTGCCACCACTATACTTACCTCTTTTATAGCACAAAACACTGCATCAATATTGTCTGCACGTCTTACAACTGTGAATAGACTTGAGAGTAGTGTCATATTTTACTCATCTTCCTTCCTCCAATCACATGGTCTTTCATCTAGTAACAATTTAGTAAGTATTTATTTATTCACTGAATGAAGATCCATTAATGTCTCAATGATTAAGGATACTGAATTAATTCCTAAAAGTGCTATATTATGTATTTTAGACTAAACATAATAGAGAAGCAGAAAATTAAAAGAGAATGTGGTAGGCTATAGTGGATAAATAAGGACTTATTGAGATGCTGGTATTTAAAATAAATATTTAAATAATGATGGGTTTTGTAGGAGTAGATTTTCATAGGTAGAGAGAGAGTAAGAATTATGGTAGCTATGTCAATGCTTTCGGAACATTCATGTAAATATGTAATAAAAATTTGGAATGTTCAAGTCATGTTATATTAAAAAGAATTGGAAAATGCCATTTTTAATTATCTACTACACCCATGGACTATAATAGACATTTTACATACATTTTTACCACTAAACTTCTGCTGTATAATAATCTACCTCAAAACCTTCAGGCTTAAACAAAAAGAAAAAAAAACATTTATTTAGTTCATAATTTTTCATGTTGGGAATTTGGGTTGGTCTCATCTGAACAGTTCTGATTATCTTGGCTGAGCTCATTCATGCATATACAGTTATCTCCTAGAAGTTGGTGCTTGTCATTTGCAGCTCTATGGGTAGATGAGTCATGTATTTCTCATCACCCAGCAGGCTACCTTGGGTTTTTGTACTTAGTGTCTAAGTTCTAGATGGGGAAGAAGAGGGTACGATAAAACATATACTTTCTTTTAAAACCTCTGGTTTTTATATTTGCTACTGTTTGATTCACCAGTTTCTCACATGGCCAATTTTAGATTAAGAAGTAGAGCTATAGGGAGATATACTTTGTCTCCTCACACAACCAGAAGAAGGACAACAAATTTAAAATAAAAAATATAACCAGAACATTCAGAAAATCAAAATGTATAGAAGTCTGACAATCAAGGAATTAAAGAATAAACATTCATCCAGACTGGTAGAAGGGGTGGAGATAGGCAGCCAGGGTAGAGAGGACTCATGGTAAGGTGGTGGATGATGGACAAGGCAGCCTTGCATTTGTGTGCAGATAAACCAGGAGGAATAACTGGGGAGCTAGACAACCACACAGCCCAGGTTTCCAGTGTGGGGGAATAACGGCTCAAAACCTCTGACTGGAAAAACATGGGGGTGGGGATTGATGTGGCAGAGGAAACTCCCAGCCTCATGGGAGAGTTCTTTGGAAACACCCATTGGATCCTAGAATGTACACAGCCCACACACTAGGGAATGAGCACCAGAAATGCCCAATTTGTTTTTGAGTAGCATAGGAAGTGACTGAAAGACCCACCAAAGCAGAGTAAGTGGCATTATTCCCTCTTGGACCACTATCTCACAGACAGTGGCCCAAAGCAGCAAAGTGGGTTGCCCCACCCTGAGGAATAACTAAGGCCCCAACCCCTAAGAAATTAACAAGTGCATCATGGCAAAGAAATATGGCCCAAATGAAAGAACAGATGAAAGCTTCAGAAAAAATACAACTAAGTGATGAAGAGATAGGCAACCTATCAGATGCATAGTTTAAAACATTGATAATCAAGTTGCTCACAGAATTGGTTGAGTATGGTTGCAAAATAGAGTAAAAAGTGAAGGCTATGAGAAGTGAAATAAGGGAAAATGTCCAGGGAACCAACAGTGAAGGGAAGGAAACTGGGACTTCAATTGATTCCCAGTTGGATTGGGGGTCCAATAGATTTGGACCAGAAGAAAGAATAACCATTCAACCAGAACAGAATGAAGAAAAAAATAATTCAAATAAATGAGGAGAGTCTTGGGAACCTCTGGGACAACTTTAAATGTTCCAACATCTGAATCATAGGGGTGCCAGAAGAAGAGGAAGACCAAGAAATTGAAAACTGTTTTTGAAAACATAATGAAGGAGAACTTCCCCAATCTGGCAAAGGCAATAGACTTCCAGAAAGTCCAGGAAACTCAGAGAGTCCCAAACAAGTTGGACCCAAGGCAGTGCACACCGAGGCACATCATAGTTACATTACCCAAGATTAAAGATAAGGAGAGAATCTTAAATGCAGCAAGAGGAAAGAAAATAGTTACCTACAAAGGGGTTCTTATAAGGCTATCAGCTGATTTTTCAAAAGAAACCTTGCAGTCAAGAAGGGGCTGGAAAGTATTAAAAGTCAGGAAAGACAAGGACCTACATCCAAGATTACTTTATCCAGCGAAGCTATCATTTAGAATGTAAGGACAGAAAAAGTCCTTCCCAGAGAAGGTCAAGTTAAAGGAGGTCATCATCACCAAGCCCTTATTATAAAATGTTAAAGGGACTTATCTAAGAAAAAGAAGAAGATAAAAAATACAAAAAAAGAAAAATGACAAGAAATTCACAACTATCAACAACCAAACCTAAAAACACCAAAATCTAAGCAAACAACTAGAACAGGAACAAAATAAAAGAAATGGAGGTCACATGGGTTATCAGTGGGGAGGTAGATTGGAGGAAAAGGTACAGGGAATAAGAAGCATAAAAGGTAAGTACAAAATAGGGGCAGATTAAGAATAGTAGGGGAAATGTAGAAGCCAATGCACTTATATGTATGAATCATGGACATGAACTAAGATGGGGGAATGATGGTGGGAAGTGGGTACAGGGCAGAGGGGAACAAAGAGGAGATAAAAATGGGACAAATGTAATAGCATAAACAATAAGATATATTAAAAATAAATAAAAACAAGAAAATAAAAAAGAAGAAAAAGGATTAGAGTTGTAGACTTCACCATTTAATGGAAGGAGCTGTAAAGTCACAATGAAAAGTGGCATATATGTAGGAGTGGGAGAAGTAGTTGAGGTCCTTTTAAAACATCACATCAACATTATTTCTAATACTCAAAATAACCATGGAGCTAAATATGCATATTGTCGTTTTAGATAACTGAAAAGTGAAGTTCAGAAAGAATGTTTGCAAACATTATATATTGGCCAAGAAAAGATTAGACCCCAGCTTTTTATGACTCCAAACCCTGTTATTTCTACCACATGAGGCATCTTCCTTAAAAATCATTAGTTGACAGGTGTTGAGAGTTATTGAAGATACTTGATTCCGATGATGGCATGGTAAAAGCATTATTTTATGAAGATGGCTTTATGTGTTGTAGGGAATAGAGGAAGACAATACTGGAGGGATATATCTGTATTGTGGAGGCTAAAACCATACACAGAATTTCAGGCATGGGCACAAGCATCTTCTGGTGCACAGATAACACAGCTAAATATTTAGGACACACACGTATAAACGTGCACACAGAGAAAGAGGGAGATATAGAGTGTCTATAAGAGGGAAAGAGATACAAAGAAATTGAAAACCACTAAGAGGATCAGAAACTGTGAAAAATCATTGAAAGCTGTGACATTCACATTAAGCCTCAAAAGAAAGACAATCTCAGAAGGAAGTTGCTCTCTAAGTTAAGTGTGGGAACATATGCTACCACAAAGGGAGATTCAGCAACAAAGGAATTCTATATCTGGAAAGAAAGAAAAAGTCAAAAGCAGGCAGGAACTTAAGATAAACAAGGTAACTTGATGGTTATCTGTCCACACTTATCCAGATAATTCAGTTCCTGTGCTGTAGAAACCTGTTTCCCCCTTTTTAGCTAAATAACAGAAGCAGTTAGAGATCACGAAAAAATGCTAAAATTAGAAATCCAAAGACCAAGTGCTTCAGTCTATTTAGGCTTCTCTAACAAAGCACTGAGTGGATTAGAAACAGGAGAAATTTATTTATTACATTTCTGGAGTCTGGATGTCTTAGATCAGGGTGTCAGCATGGTCAGGTTCTGATGAGGGCACTCTTCCTAACTATAGATTGCTGAATACATCTTGTAGCATCATATGGCACAGAGCACAGACAGCAAGGAAGATTTTGGGATCTTTAGAAGAGTACTATTCTCAGTCATGAAGGCTCCATCCTTATGACTTTATCTACTCCTAATTACTTCTCAAAGGTCCTACCTACTAATACCATCATATTGGGAGATAAGTTTTTACCATGTACTTTGGAACTATGCATTCAGTACATAGCATCCCACACTGGTTCCTAAAATTCAAGTTCTTCTCACATGCAAAATGAATTCATTCCATCCCAATTGCCTCAAGGGTTTTAACTCAGTCCAGCAACTTCAAAATCTCAAATAAATCCATGGAATAGAACACAGAGCCCAAAAATAAACCTATGTCTCTATGGCCAATCAATATTTCACAATGCAGGCAGGAGCATAAAATGGAGTAAAAATATCCTCTTCAACAAATGATGTTTGGAGATCTGCACAGCTACATGCAAAAAAATGAAACTCAACCACCAACTTACACCATACACACACACACACACACACACACAAAAATACTCAGATGGACAGATGACATAAATATAAGTCACAACATCATAAAAGTCCTAGAAGAGAAGATAGGCAGGAAAATCTCAGATATTCCATGTAGCTATATTTCCACCAATATGTCCCCTAGAGCAAGGAAAATAAAAGAAAGAATAAACAAATCAGACCTCATCAAATTAAAATATTTCTGCACAGCTAAAGAAAACATCAAAATGAAAAGGAAGCCAAATGTGTGGGAAAACATGTTTACCAATGATACCTCAGACAAGGGTTTGACCTCCAAAATGTATAAAGAACTCACAGAATCCCATGCCAAGAAGACAAACAATCCAATTAAAAAATGGACAAAGCACCTGAACAGACACTTCTCCAAGGAGGACATACAGAGGGCCCAGAGACATATGGAAGGATGCTCAGTATCACTAGTCATCAGAGAGATGCAAATTAAAACCACAATGAGATACCACTTCACACCTGTCAGAGTGGCTATCATAAACAAATAAAAAAAAACAGCAAGTGCTGACTAGGCTGTGGAGAAAACAGAATCTTAGTACACTGTTGGTAGAAATGCAGACTGGTGCAGTCACTGTGGAAAACAGAATGGAATTTCCTCAAAAAACTAAAAATGGAAGTGCCTTTTGACTCAGTAATTCCACTGCTGGGATTATACCCTAAGAATCCCAGAACACCGAATTAAAAGAACCTGTGCACCCCAATTTTCATAGCACAATTCACAATAATCAAGTGCTGGAACAGCCTAATTGCACATAGTAAATAAGTGGATCAAAAAACCGTGGTGTATTTGCACAATGGAATCCTACACAGCAGAAAGAAAGAACTCTTACTCTTCTTGACAATATGAATGGAACAGGAGAGAATTATGCTAAGTGAAATAAGCCAGGTAGTGAAAGAAAAATACCCTATGATCTCACCCATAAGTGGGACCTAATCAACAAAACAAACTAGTGAGCACAATATAACCAGAGACATGGAAATAAAGAACAAAGTGACAGTATGCAGAGGGGAGGAGGGAGGGAGACAATGGGGCAAAGAAGGGGAATAGTCATCAAGGAACATGCATAAATGACCCATGGACAAAGACAATGGCAGGAGGAAGATTCAATGTGGGAAGTTGGGGTGGGTAGGGTGGGGAAGAGGAATGAGGGGAAATGGCGACAATTGTAATTGTACAAGAAAAATAGAAAAAAGTAACGTTCAAAGTCTCATCTACATAACATCTAAATCACATATGAATGGGGCTTAAGGTTCAAATGCACAATACATCATGAAGAAAAATTCTTCCTCAGCTGAAAATTTGTTTGACAGAATAAGTTATGTGCTTCCCAAATATAATGGTGGGACAAGCATAGAATAAACATTCCAATTCCAAAGGGAGAAATGGGAAAGAAGGAAAGAGTGGCCAGTGTCAAGCAATTCCAAAACCTAACCAGGAAAGCTTCATGAGATCTTTAGGCTCAAGGATAACCCTCTTTGGCTCCTTAATCTGCCTTCCAAATCCAATGGGGTGGCAGTTCTACTCCTGCAAGTTTGCCAGGGAGGGGTTGTGATCCTAAAGGTCTGCTGGATCACCTCGCTGCATAATTTTGGACAGCCCTTCTTCAATATCAAGGCTTTGCTCAGGGGGCCTTGGCCTGTTAAAGCAAGGTGATTATCCTCCCTTTTTGAAACAAACATTTCAAAAATTTATATGGAACCATAAACAACCCCGAATAACTGCAGCAATTTTGAGAAAGAAGAACAAATAGGAGGGATCACAATACCTGATATCAAAATATATTACAAGGCCACAGTAATTAAAACAGTCTGGTACTGGCATAATAACAGACATATAGACCACTGGAACAGAATAGAGAGCCCAGAAATAAACCCAAGTTCTACAGTCAATCAATATTCAACAAAGGGGACAGAAGCATAAAATGGAGGGGGGGAAAGCCTCAACAAATGATGTGGGAAGGTCTGGACAGCTACATGCAAAAAGAAAAAAGAAAAAGAAAAAGAAACTTGATCACCAACTTACACCATACACAAAAATAAACTCAAGAGGAATAAGAGACTTCAGTATAAGCCGTGACACCATGAAAACCCTAGAGGATAACATAGGCAGGAAAGTATCAGATGTTCCATGCAGCAATATTTTCACCAATATGTCCTCTTGAGCAAGGGGAATAAAGGAAAGAATAAACAAATGGAACCTCATCGAATTAAAAATCTTCTATACCACTAAAGAAAACAGCAATAAAGTGAAAAGGGAACCAAATGTAAGGAAAAATACATTTGCGATGGTAATTTGGACAAGGGTTTGATCTCCAAAATACATAAAGAACTCACACAACTCCACTGCAGGAAGACAAACAACCCAATTTAAAAGAATGGACAAAGGACCTGAACAGACAGCTCTCCAAGGAGGATATACAGAAGGCCCAGAGACATATGAAAAGATGCTCAGCATCACTAGGCATCAGAGAAATGCAAATTAAAATCACCATGAGATACCACTTCACATTGGTCAGGATGGTCATCATAACAAAATCAACAAATAACAAGTTCAGCTTAGGTTGTGGAGTAAAGGGAACCCTACTGAACTGTTGGTGGAAATACAGAGTGGGGCAGCTACTTTGGAAAATGTATGGAATTTCTTCAGAAAAATAAAAATGGAACTGCCTTTTGACCCAGCAATTCCACTGCTGAGATTATATCCTAAAATTCTCCAAACACCAATTCAAAAGAACATAGGCACCCCAATGTCCATAGCAGCAGAATTTACAATATCCAAGTGTTCTAAACAATCTAAATCTTCCCCAGTAAATAAGTGGATAAGAAAACCATGGTACATTTACAGAATGGAATACTATGCAGCAGAAAGAAGGAGAAGCTCTTACCCTTCTCAACAGTATGGATGCAACTGGAGAGCATTATGCTAAGTGAAACAAGCCAGGCAGTGAAAGAGAAATACCATATGATCTCACCTATAATGGAAACTAATCAACAGAACAAACAAGCAGGCAAAATATAACCAGAAACACTGAAATAAAGAACAAACTGACAGTAACCAAAGGGGAGGAGGAGAGTGATAATGGGGGAAAATAGGGGAAGATCTATCAAGGAACATGTATAAAGGACATATGGCCAAAGCCAAAGGGAATAGGTTTGAGGGTGAGATGCAAGGTTAACTGTGTCAGGGAGTCTTGGTGAGGTACAAATGGAGACAACTGTTAGTGAGACGATGTAAGAGCTACTCTTGGCAACTTTGAAATATACATATATTATTGTTAACTATAATCACAACATTGTGTATTAGATCCCCAGAAATTATTTATCTTCAAACTGGAAGTTTATACCCTTTGGCCAACATTTCCCTATTTCCCAACTCTTTGGCCCCTAGTAACCATCATTTTACTCTCTGTTTCTATGAGTTAGGCTTTTTTAGATTTCACATAGAAGGGATATCACATAGTGTTTTTCTTTCCCATCCTGACTTATTTCATTTAGCATAATGACCTGAAGGGATATCCATATTTTAGAGATTTTATTTATTTATTTTTTAGAGAGGGGAAGGGAGGGAGAAAGAGGTGGAGAGGAATATCAATGTGTGATTGCTTCTCACTCACCACCAACTGGTGACTGGACCCTGCATGTGCCCTGACTGGTAATGGACCACTGACCCACTGACCCTTTGATTCACAGGCCAGTGTTCAACCCACTGAACCGCATGAGCCAAGGTGGTATATCTATGCTTTAGCAAAAGGTAGAATTTCCTTGATGCTCATGGTAGAATAGTATTTCACTCTGTGTGTGTGTGTGTGCGTGCGTGCGTGCGTGCGTGTGTGTGTGTGTGTGTGTGTGTTGAGAGCCATCCTGCCTGGTTTCAGGGACTTCAGTCTCATTAATGGACAAAAGGATCCCATGGCCAGGGCTGAGTGAAAAAACCTTGGGAACAGGAGCCACTAAGGAGACAGAACATTTCCTCCTGGCAGGAGAGCAACCCCTGCCTCCCTCACTTCCCCATGCTTGGCCCAGGTGGATGACTGGTTAGTCAATTACAGGTAAGACCCCTCAAGGAAGGAACAACCTAAGACAGGCACTGTTGCAAAGGGCCATCAGGGAAAGACTCAGGGGTCTATAGAGGAGGGTCAGAAAGACTCTCACCTCTTGGATTTGTCATAGCCTGAGTCCTCAGTGTTCCTGTAAATGTTTCCTAATCTCTTGGCTACTTTGCTCTCCCTGACTGACTCAGCCTGGAATAATGCCAGAGGCAGCTGGGACCTTGTACTGGAACAGATGGCTCCTGGGGTGGGGAGGGGATCTGGCCAGAGAAAGAATATACATTGTTTCTGTTGAGGATTGTTCTGCCCTATTGCTATGAAACAAACACTGGAGGTAAAGCCAACCCTGGCCAGAGACAATCCCTGTGTTTCTTCAACTATTATGTGTAAATGGTGTCAGTTTCTCATGACTGTAGCATTTTGGACATTGGTTGATGAGTTTTATGTGCATACTATGTATCTCTGTGTGAGCTGAACTCAATAAAGAGACAGGGAAGATGTTCTGGACATTTATCCTTTGAGATACTGGTCACTTTTCCTCCCCAAGCAGATCATGTCTTGCTCGATTTATTCTCACCCATGATGGCAGGGGAGCTCTGTGGTCCGAGCCTATACATACACACACACACACACACATGTATGTATATGTATATATGTGTATATGTGTGTATACACAAATACATACACACACATCATCTTCTTTATCCATTCATCTGGTGACAGACTCGGTTTGTTTTCATATCTTTGCTATTGTGAATAATACTGTAATAACCATAGGAGTATGAATATCTCTTCAAGATCCTGGTTTCATTTCCTTCGGATGTATACCCAGAAGTGGGATTCCTGAGCCATGGTAGTTCTACTTTAATTTTTTTGAGGAAACTCTATACTGCTTTCTATAGTGGCTCCATCAATTTACATTCCTACCAACAATGCACAGAGATTCCCTTTTCTCCATATCTTAACTAAGGTTTGTTGCTTATTATCTTATGTTTCCTTGATGATACTCATTCTGACAGGTTTGAAGTACTATAGCATTGTGATTTTGATTTTCATTCCCCTTGATGCTGTACATCATTTCATGTACATATTGGCCATCTGTAGGCGTTTGCAAAAATGTTTATTCAGTTCTGCCCATTTTTAATCTGATTTTTTTGCTGTTGTGTTTTATGATTCCTTTGTATATTTGGGATATTAATTCCTTATCAGATATATGTTTATTAATTATTTCTCGCATTCAATAGGTTGTTTAAATTTCTGAGTATTTAAGTAGGTCAAACTGTCTTTTATTTGTCACATAAATTATACTAAATGATAGATGCAGCAATAAGAAAAACCTTTCTCTCTCATTAGAAGTTTTGGGGGACTGGGAATGCACACTCCTGAAAAACATATAGTTATATATATGGTCTATAAGATCGCATTTGCCTTAAGGAGCTATATTGACAGATTCAAATCTTGGCTCTGTTGAAATTCTGTTCCTTTGTATATGATAGGATGTTCCTATTCAATTAAAAAGATTAATTTTGAGTACATGAGTGCTGTGTAATAGAGGTGCACGTGTCACTCAGTGCAATTTTACCCATCGAGCAAGTACTTAATCTCCTTCCTGGAGTTTTGTCGAGTGGTCTGGAGTTTGATATACACCAGTGTTTCTCATCCTATAAGTCTGAATGCTCTTTTTCACATTAAATATGTAATAGTTCTTCTTTTACTATCCTATAATTAAGTTCACAGATAATCTAACCTACTTATACACATTTAAAAAATAAATATATTGTCTCAACTTTAATAAAAATAATAAATACAAGATAGTTAATTAAGAGTAAGATAATGTGTACTTCAGGGTACAACTCTTCAGCACAACTACACCAGGAGGTATAACAAAGTTGTCAGATGCTTGTACCTAATGAAAGACATCACTATGATTGTGACAGCTACAAATACTGACTGAAATAGGTGTGTTTTAACATTGAGTCAAATGCCACAATGACCTCTCATAACATCATTTTCCAGAGTTGTGAATAAGTTTTGGTAGCTTTCTAAGCAAAATAAAGTACATTCTTTTCTCGATTTACTTGGTAATTTGATTTCTCAAAAATCAATGTGTATTAAATATGTGAGAAAATGCCTTAGGTTTGTAAGCAAAATGACTACTTTCTAGATTTGTATTATTATTATTATTATTAGTTTTTTATTTTATGCTGCATTAATGTGCAGTGGGAAATTCATAAGTTATATGTGATATAGGACTGAGAGTTGATTTTTGAGATTGCTCCATGTTTTTCAGAGTATCCAGTATCACTAATTTCAGTTCCTGAGTGACCATGAGGAAAAAAGTTATGAGACTCCGAGCAATGAAAGGACTTAGGGTTGTTTAGAAGAGACTGGAGGAAACACTCTTGAACTCTCCTACACCAGAAACTCAGTATGAGTTTAATTATACAATCAAAATCTACAGCAAAGAAGGTTTTGGCAGTTTTCTCTGGACTCTGTGTGAAGTAATAATCTAATAGCAGTAAGTCTTTTTGATAGTATAGTGGATTATTCTCTTTCAACCATGAGGATTTGAGAAGTTGCACACATCTTCCCACTGGTTTTATATAACACTTATTAATTTAGTTTTACTCACCTCCATAAAATGTGATCATAAAATACTAATTTCAACCACACTGAGGAAGAATGTTAGCATACACATACAAAAGCTTTCAATAACTCATGTGGATACATAAGTGATAGGAAGGTGAAATGCAAATATCTGCATTTCAAAATTAAATAAAACTTAAGTAGTGGGAAATCAGCTACTCATTGAAGTCTTTATACATCTACATTTAGCGTGACATTAGAAAGCTCATCTTTCAAAACAATGGATAAAGAGCTAATGATGTCCATCTCAATAGAAATAAGTTGAAGGAAAATAAAACTTGAGTGATCACCCATTTACCAAGCAGTTCATATCTTATGCCATATCATATCATATCAAATCATATCATATATCATATCATAATCATATCATATCTGGAATTCTTACTTATTTGGATATCCAGGAACATATGATTCTATTTACAAATAGAAGTTGTGATTTATAAAATTTGTTTATTGTTGTTCAGTTAGAGTTGTCCCCATTTTACTCCCATTGTTCTTGCCTGCCCTGCCCACTCACCTTCTTCCAAATTCAATCCACCCCTCAGTTGTCCTTTTCCATTGGTCCTTTATAAATGTTCCCTGACTAGAAACTTCCCTTTCTTTTCTGTTATCCCCCTTCCCCTCCCTTCTGATCATTGCCAGTTTGTTCTTTATTCCCATGTCTCTAGTTATACTTAGCTTGCTTGTTTGTTTTGTTGATTAAGTTACATTTATAGGTGAGATCATACAGTATTTGTCTTTCACCACATGGATTACTTCACTTAGCATAATGTTCTCTAGTTCAATCCTTGCTGTAGCTAAGGGTAGGATTTCATTCTTTCTTTTGCTGTGTAGTATTCCATTGTGTAAATACATCACAGTTTTCATATGCCTATGGGCACGCTCTATGTCCACTGTGGAGAAGTGTCTGTTCATGTCATTTGCCCAAATTTTAATTAGATTGTTTACCTTCCTGGTGTTGAGTCATATGAATTCTTTATATATTTTGGTGATCAAACCCTTGTCAGAGATATCATTGGCAAATATATTTTCCCATACCGTTTGTTCCCTTTTCATTTTGCTGATATTTTCCTCAGCCATGGAGAAGTTTTTATTTGATGTAGTCCCATTTGAAAATTCTTTCCTTCATCTACCTTGCCCTAGGAGATGAATCAGTAAAAATATTCTTGCATGGGATATCTGTAGTTTTACTGCATATGTTCTCCTCTAGGACTTTTATGGTGTCACAATTTATTTTTAAGCCTTTTATTCACCTTGAGTTTATCTTTGCATATGGTGTAAGTTGGTGGTCGAGTTTCATTTTTTCAGCATGTAGCTGTCCAGATCTGCCAACACCATCTGCTGAACAGGCATTTTTACTCCATTTTATGCTTATGCCCCCACTGTTGAATATTGATTGACCATAGAGACTTGGGTTTATTTCTGGGCTCTCTGTTATGTTCTATGGATCTACATGTCTGTTCTAGTGCTATACTAGTCGGTTTTTTAAAAATACTTTTGATTTGCATTGTTGTTCAAGTACAGTTTTCTGCCTTTTCCCCCCTGCCACTCCCCTCACCCCAGCCATCCCCATCTCCCTCCCCTGTTTCCACCCCCCACCTTGTTATTGTTCATGATTTTTTTATACCTGTTCCTGTAAACCCTTCACCCTTTTCCCCCATTATTTCCTCCCCTCTCCCTCCTGGTTACTGTCAGCTTGTTCCCAATTTCAATGTTTTGGCTTCTATTTTGCTTGCCTATTTGTTTTATTGATTAGATTCCAGTTAAAGGTGAGATCCTATGGTTTTTGTGTTTCACCACCTGGCTTATTCACTTAGCATAATGCTCTCCAGTTCCATCCATGCTGTTGCAAAGGGTAGGAACTCCTTCTTTCTTTCTGCTGCATAGAATTCCATTGTGTAAATGTACCATAGGTTTTTTGATCCATTCATGTACTGATAAGCACTTAGATTGCTTCTAGCACTTGCCTATTGTAAATTGTGCTGCTCTGAACATTGGGGTGCATACCTTCTTTTGGACTGGTGTTTCAGGGTTCTTAGGGTATAAATTTCATGCAGCAATATTTTCACTGATATGTTCCATAGAGCAAGGGACATAAAGGGAAGAATAAACAAATGGGATCTCATCAAAATAAAAAGCTTCTGCATAGCTAAAGAAAAGAGCATTAAAATGAAAAGAGAACCAACTGTATGGGAAAACATATTTGCCAATAATACCTCAGACAAGGGTGTGATCTCCAAATATATAAAGAACTCACATGACTCCACTCTAAGAAAACAAACAACCCAATTAAAAAAAAGTGGGCAAAGGACTTGAACAGACACTTCTCCAAGATGGACATACAGAGGGTCCACAGACACATGAAAAGATCCTCAGCATTGCTAACCATCAGAGAGATGCAAATTAAAACCACAAGATACTGCTCACAAAGGTGAGAATGGCATCATAAACAAATCAACAAACAACAAGTGTTGACTAGGCTGTGGAGAAAATGGAATACTTGTGTGCTGTTGGTGGGATTGCAGGCTGGTGCAACCACCATGGAAAATACTATGGAATTTCCTCAGAAACTAAAAATGGAATGGCTTTTTGACCTGGCAATTCCAGACTGTTTTGATTACAGTGACCTTGTAATATAATTTGATATCAGGTATTATGATCCTTTCTACTTTTTTCTTCTTTCTCAGATTACTGAGGCTATTTGGGGTAATTTATGGTTCCATATAAATTTTTGAAATATTTATTCTATATCTGTGAAAAAAGTCATCAGTATTTTAATAAGGATTGCATTGGATCTCTAAATGGCTTTGGGTAGTACACACATTTTAATAATGTTAATTCATCCAATCCATAAATATGGTATATGCTTCCAATTATTTGTTTCATCCTTAATTTCTTTCTTCAATGTTGTATAGTTTTCTGGGTACATGTCTTGTGTCTCCTTGATAAGGTTTATTCATAGATACTTTATTTTTCTTGTTGCAATAACAAATGATATTTTTTCTCTGATATCAGTTTCTAATATTTCATTGTTGGTGTACAAAATTGCATTTGATTTCTGAATATCGACTTTGTATCCTTCAGATCTGCACAATTCACTTATTAGGTTGAGTAGCTTTTTGATGGAGTCTATAGGGATTTCTATGTACACTATCATGTAATCTACAAACAATAGCAGTTTTATCTCCTCCTTTGCAATTTGGATGCCTTTTATTTCTTTTTCTTGTCTGATAACTGAGGCTAGGCTTTCCAGCTCTACGTTGAATAAAAGTGGTGAAAGAGGATACCCTTGTCCTGATCCTGATCTTAGGGAGAAAGATTTTAGTTTTTCCTTGTTGAATATGATATTTGTAGGTTTCTCATATATGGCCTTTATTATGTTGAGGGATGTTCCCTCTACTCTCACTTTTCTGGGTGTTTTTATCATAAATGGGTGCTCTACTCTGTCAAATGCTGTTTTCAGCATCTATTGATACGATCATGTGATTTTTGTCTTTTTTATATGATGTATTACACTTATTGATTTTTGAGTATTGTGCCATCCTTGAATCCATGGGATGAATCCCACATGATCATGGTGTATGATCTTCCTAATGTATTGCTAGATGTAGTTTGTCAATGTTTTGTTGAGGATTTCAGCATCTACATTCATCAGAGATATTGGCCCGTAGTTTTCTTTCTTTGTTGTGTCTTTATGTGTTTTGGGGATTAGGGTGATGCTGGCCTCATAAAAACAGTTTGGGAGTCTTCCTTCTTCTTGGATATTTTTGAATAATGTGAGAAGTATAGGGGTTAGCTCTTCCTTAAATGTCTGTAAAATTTTCTTTTGAAACCATCCAGTCCAGGGCTTTCATGTGCATTCATTTTTTTTCTAAACTTTTATTTATATATTTTTAGAGAGAGGAGAAGAGAGGGAGTGAGGGAGGGAAAGATCTATGTGTGGTTGCATGTCAAGTGCCTTCTCCTGGGGACCTGGCCCACAACCCAGGCTTATGTCCTGACTGGGATTTGAAACAGTGACTGCTTTGCAGCCCAGTGCTATATCCACTGAGCCACACCAGCCAGAGCTGCTTTGAGTTTTTTTTTATTGCTTCCATTTTATTAGCTGTTATTGGTATGTTCAGGTTTTCTGCTTCTTCTTGATTCAGTTTTGGGAGATTATGTATTTCTAGAATTTGTCCACTTCACCCAGGTTGTCTTAGCTTAGAGTTGTTTATAGTAATTTAAAAAAAATCCTTCCTATTTCTATGGTATTGCTTCTAATTGCTCCTCCTAACTTTCTGGTTTTATTTACTTGGGTCCTCTTTGTCTCTCTCTCTCTCTCTCTTTTTTTTTCTTGATGAGTGTGGTTAAAGGGTCATTGATTTTGTTTATCTTTTCAAAGAACCATCTCTTGGATTTATTGATCCTTTTAATTGTTCTTTTCATCTCTACATCATTTAATTCTGCTCTGATCTTGATAATTTCCTTCCTCCTAGTTTCTCTGGGCTTTGTTTTTTCCACCTAGTTCTTGTAGATGTAGGGTTAGGTTGTATATTTGAAATGTTCTTTTTTCAGGTAAGCTTGTATTGCTATGACCTTCCCTCTGAAGGCCACCTTAGCTGTGTCCCATAGGTTTTGGATTTCTGTGTGTTAATTTTCATCTGTTTCCAGAAATTTTTATATTTCTTCCTTGATCTCATTTTTAACCAATTCATTGTTTAATAAGATTTTTTTTAAGTTGCCATGAATTTCACTATTTTTGATGTTTGTCCACTCCTCTCCTTGACGTTGATTTCTACTTTGAAGCCATTGTGGTCCAAGAAAATCCTTTATATGATTTCAATTTTCTTAAATTTATTGAGGTTTGTTTTGTGTCCTGTCTTGTGGTCTATCTTTGAAAATGTTCCATGTGCACTTGAAATAAATATGTATTTAGCTTCTGTGGGGTGTAAGATTCTGTCTATAGCAATTAAGTCTATTTGATCTAGAGTGTCATTGAATACCACAATATTTCTTGATTCTTTGTTTGGAAGATCTATCATTGTTGACAGTGGGTGTTAAAATCCCTTACTGTAATTGTGTTTCTGTCTGTATTTTTCTTGAAGTACTCCAAGATTTTCATTATATGTTTGGGTGCTCGTATGTTGGGTGCTTATATGTTTACAATATTGATATCTTCTTCATGGATTCTTCCTTTGAGCATTATTAAGTGTCCTTCTCTGTCTCTTGTTATGGCTTTTCTTTAAAAAATCCTTTTATTTATTTTTCAAGATTTTTTATTTGTTCATTTTCAGACAGAGGGGAATGGAGGGAATAAGAGAGGGAGACAAACATCAACGTGTGGTTGCCGCACACACACACCCTACAGGGCACCTGGCCTGCAACCCTGACATGTGCTCTGACTGGGATTTGAACCAGTGACCCTTTGTTTTGCAGTCTGGCACTCAACCCATGGTACCACAGCAACCAGGGCATTGTTATGGCCTTTGTTTTGAAATCTATTTTGTCTGACAGAAGTATTGCTACCCTGGCTATTTTTCTTGTCCATTTGCTTAAAACATTTTTAATTTTTTACTTTTGTTCAAGGAAAGTTATGTCTATGTCATTTACTTGGAATATTTTCCTACTCCTTCACTTTCAGTCTGTGTAGGTCTTTTGTCCTGAGGTGGGTCTCTTGTAGGCAGCATATATATGAGTCATGCTTTCTTATTCATTCAGCTTCAGTATGTCTTTTGATTGGAGTACTTAATCCATTTATATTTAAGAATATTATTGATAGGTACTTATTCCTAACCATTTAACCCCCTTTGTATCTGTGTTTCTCTCTCTCCCTCTTTCTTCCTCTTCTTAAAGCAGTCAACTTAGCATGTCTTGCAAAGCTAGTTTTATGAAGGTGTATTTTTGAGCTTTCTTTAGTTTGGGAGACTCCTTATTTCACCTTCTCTTTTCATTGAGAACCTTTCTGGGTAGAGTGGTCATGGTTGTAGGCTTTTGCTTTTTTTCATTACTTGCAATATTTCTTGCCATTCTCTTCTGGTAGGTAGAGTTTCCGTTGTGAAATTAGTTGATAGGGTTTGCAGAGGTCCCTTGTATGTTAATTATTGTTTCTCCCTTGCTGCCTCTTAATAATGTCTCTTTGACTTTGAATTTTTGCCATTTTAATTACGATGTGTCTTAGAGTGGGCCTCTTTCAGTTTCTCTTTATTTTGACCTTCTGTGCTTCCTGGACTTGTGTATATTTTTCTCTTATCAAATTAGGAAATTTTTCCGTCATTACTTTTTTAAAATGAGTTTTCTATCTTTTGCTCCTCTTATTCTCATTCTAGTATCCTTATTATACAGATATTATCATGGTTTGTGCTGTTCTGTAGTTTTCTTAACCCCTCTTCCTTTTGAATCTTTTTTTCCTTTTCTTTCTCTTTCTGGGAAATTTTTTATACTTTGTGCTCCAGCCTGCTGACTCAATCCTCTGCTTCATCTAGCCTAATTTTAATTCCTTTTACTGTGTTCTTCAATTCCAAAATTGCATTCTTTATTTCCTCTTCATTCTGTGGATGGTTTCTACATCCTTTTTCATGCTGATATATTTCACAATAAGATCCTTGTAGCATCCCTATAATTCCTTGTAATTCTCACTGAGTTAATTGAGCTTTCTTATAACTATTATTTTGAACTCAATGTCTGATAGTTTACTTGCCTCTATTTCACTTAGCACTCTTGCTGAGGATTCCACTTTTTCTTTTGATTAGGATTAGTTTCTTTGTCTTCCCATTGTTTGTGAGACTCTTCTTGTTAGCTTCTGCTTATTAAATTCATCTGTTCTTACTCCCTGTCTTCGTTGTGTGAACTTCTTCTGTAGGAGGTCTGTGGGATTCAGTGGTGCAGTATCCTTGATCTCCAGAGCTTTATGCTTTTGGGACGCCCTTTATGCCATTTACGTTGGCTCTCTGGATGTAATTGGGTTTTCGTTCTTTTTCAGTAATTCTTTGGTGGGTCCTTCCCTCCAACTGCTTGACTGAGGGTCACTCCTCCCACCACATCTTGTATGCTGTTTTGCAGTTCCTGCCAGAACAGAACCATACAGCTCAGGAAACAAACCCATACCCTCAATCCCACCCACCCACAATCCCACCCACAATCCCACTATGAAAAGCAAATGAACCAGTGTTAATAAGAGTGGAAATAGATTAAGACTATTATAAGAAAGGAGAAGCAAATATGAGATGATTAACTGAAAGAAAAATGATTTTGAGAGGTTAGAGGGAAGATAAGTAATAAGAGAGGGGAATCAGAGCAATATGAAGAGATAAAATAAAATTTACATCATTAATTGAAAAAGAAAATGAAGAAGGCATTATGGAGTAAGAAAAGGGAATCATATAGTATTAGGTTTAAACAGAAATTTAAAAAAATAAAGTGAAAAAGGATAAATAAATATAAAAAATAAGAACCAAATTGGAGATAAAGATCCCCCACAGCACTATCAACAACAAATGAGCTAAGATTAATATAAGTGGGAAGGGAATAAGAGAGAAAAATAAAGAAAAAAAGGCTTAAGAGTTGCCTAGTAGAAATGGAAGTAATTTTGAGATGATAAAGGGAGAGGTAATACTGAGTGTGAGAAACAGAAACCAGGATAAGACAGAAAAATTAAAATTTGAGACAAAAAAGGAAAGGGCAGAATGAAAAAAAAAGAGAAAAAGAAAGTAAAAGAAAAGAAAAAAAAACAGGTTAAGACGGAAATTTTAAAATTTGAGATTAAAAAAAAGAGAAAGGACAGGATGAAGGCAGAATGGAGTAGGAGGGGAATGGTAAAATTTGAGATTTAAAATACAAAAATATTGAATATCTAGATATAAAACTGAAAAAATGCAACAACTACCCTATCTACAATGAACAAGAAATGACTGATAAAAGTGGAGAGAGGGCGTGGGTATTTAAGATGAGAAAAAAGAGTGTGAGATGACCATTGACAAGAAAATTGATTTTGAAAGGATGGACGGGGGAGAATAGTAAGAGTGAGGAGTGGAAACAAGCTGTATCAACAGAGAAAACAAAATTTATAATAATAATAATAATAAGAGGAAAGAAAAAGGTAAAATGGGATAAGAGAAAGGAGGGGCAAAATAAGAGAATTGAAATACTGTAATATAAAATCCAGGGAGCTAATATGCATAAATTGAAGGACAAGAAATGAATGTTAAAAAACTTCACAGGAAATAGTATATTGCAAATCATAGAGAAGATCATGTTGGATTTAATCTCAGTAGCATCTAGTATTTACCACTGTTTTTGCTTTCTGGATCTACCTCTGGTGATGTCAGATGGTGTTGCAGTCTGGCCTTAGGCACCTTGTTTGAAACTACCAGAGATCTACCAACTGTGGCTGATTCCTTTAGTTGTTAGTCTAGTCACTCTGCAATCAGCACTCAGGGTTAAGCTCCACAGGATGGGGCAAAGTCAGTCCTGTTGGTGAGGCTATTGCTTCCCCTCAGGCTGCTGCCACTCTGAGGCAACTGGTCTGCCTGAGCAAGATGGCTCCTGCATTATGGGGGATGACTCATCATCGGGAACCTGGAGGCTCCTCTCTCAGTTCTTTCCACAAGGCCATTGTCCACAGTCTCTCCTCAGGCATCTCTAGTCCATTAGAACCCCCTTCACTTTGCCAAAGCCCAGGGTAAGTGGTTGCATATGTAAATTTATGTGTTGGCCTTATAAGAAACTCTCTGCATCTCTAGTCACTCATCTCTGGCAGAGACATACTCTGCTGATTTTCACAGCTGGATGTTATATGGGTACTTTTTGGGCCCTGATGCTGTAGGATGGGGAGCCCAGCTTGGGGTTTTGACCCCACTGTTCTCAGGGGCATTCTCCTGGCCACTGAAATACCACTCCAGCACTACATCTGCTGCCTGTGGGAGCCCAGATAGACCTCTTGTGTCTCCTCTGTACTCTATATCAGTCATGTTGTGTTGAAACTGTTTCTTCTGTCTGTCCATGACTATAAGTTTTCTCTCCAACTATTATTCCACATGATTTCTCCACAATTTAGTTGCAATTCCAGATTAAGCCTGGAAAGAAGTTAGTGTAACTTCCACTTATTACTCTACCATCTTGGATCAGAAGTTAAGGGTTTTACAGTAAAATATTTTCCTGTTTGGGGGTTGGATCAGACAGGGGAGAACAATGAGAGAAAAATGAAAACAGCTGTAATTGGAAAACAATAAAACATCTTAAAAATATTTTCATGTTACTGTTGAATAGCTAAGAACTAACTGACATCTAACCATCTGTTTTGGCTTTATTGTAACAGCATTATTCTTTTCACATCAAAATATCTTAATTTTTCCATTGAATCATGAAAGCTTCTTTAGCAAGTTAATATAGCAACAATTACAAATACTCCATCATCTCCAAACACAGACTCAATAGGATGGGAATAATGTTGATTACCAAGAGAGATAAAGCTTTATTTTCTAAAGATACATTATTTCCATTGATAAATGATATAAATTTCATAAGGGCAAAATATATTTTGATAGACTTAGACTTTTGTTATATTGAGATTTCAAGGAAATCTTAGATAATGCCTTTGGACTGTGATTAAATTGGTGATAGTGGAACTCATTGCACTACATGTCATCTTAGTATTGCTTCTTTAAACATTCTTGACTACTAGACTGGACCTTGATCTTGACATTGCAGATGTTTTTTGCCTAAATTTCACCATACACCCTGATTTCTTACTTTATATCTCCTAGAAGCAGCTTCCATCTAGCGTAGTACTAGAGAAGCACTAAAGAACATCATGTTAGCATAGGCCCTCTTAGAAAGTCTACTTATCCCAAAGTATTCTGTGAATAAGTAGGCATTTAAAAATATATCTTGATAACTTCAGATAAGTTTCTACCAACCACATATTAATTATTTAGAATGAATAGCTATAGAGATCAGCAGAGTTTAATAACAAGAGTGAGCTAGTTAACCACTATAAAATTTCAACTCAGGGTAAGATTTTGATTAGTTCTGTTAGCACTATGATGTGGACCATTTCTTTGTGTCATTCATTCATTCCACAAACTAGATTGCTAGAGCAGTCAGTATAACCGACCAACATGATGTAAACTAGGTCAGGAGAGAGACACACCCTCAATAATGATTTTTACTAGGAGAAAACTAAGGATAAATATTACATGAAAAAAATGTTCTTCACTCCGTAGCATAGAAGCATTTGTCTGATCAAAGAAAAAAAATACACTGTAGAAATGGTGATGAAAGCAGGTAAGTCTCCATGAATGAAAAGTAGAAACATAATTGCAAATCAAGGAAGTAGATAACTGCAAATTTGTGGCATTTGCTGATTTCGGCTTTCAAGCTAGCAACATGCCATCACTGAACAAGAAGTTGGGAAGAGATGCACAGCAGCACACCATTATAAAGTATTTCCACCACACAGGTATACAATATATACATAACCTGAAGAGCATAGATAACCGTAAAAATATAGCAGAATAATTGGGAAGTTATGAATTTTGAGTATTTTCTTTGGTTTTAATACACTTATTTAATTATAAATGTACCACTGAAATTTATATTTTAACATACTCTTTTATACTTTGCTTGCAAAGTTATTCAAAATTTAATAATAGACTCTCAAACCCATATAAAAAAAGCCCTAACAAACCTCTGGTTGTAGTAAAAACAGCAGAGATAGTGAAATTAAATAAACATAGCTTTATATTTAAGTATTGAGGAAATAAGTATTCTTCCTTAATGAGATCATTTCTTTCATTCTCAATGTTGGGTAGCTCATTATCAATTTTAGAAGGAGAACATCAAGTGAAAAAGTGAAATAAGACTTTGTCCAAATGTAAAGACTTTTGACATGCCATTTGGGAATAAGTAACAATGTTTTCTTAAAGACTAATATTTAAAATAGTAACCTCATAATTCACAAAAACACAATCAGAAACACACTATAGTCTAGGTCAGCAATTTCGTTCTGCTGCTAAAAGAACAAAAACCATGTTTGGAAACTTCATTTCTTTATCTTTTAAGTTTCAAAGCACATTCACAGACATGGGTGAGAAGCATGGAACCTTATGCATCAACCCCTGAGGTCAATCTTGACACGCCTTAATAGAATCCCACAGCTCCACATAACTACTTAAACAGTTGAGAAAGAATATTTGAAAACTGCTATAGCTAGGTAGCTCAGTTGATTAGAGACTCATCCTAAAATGCCAAGGTTGCAGGTTTGATCTCCTGTCAGGGCACACACAAGAATCAACCAATGCATGCACAAATAAGTGGAACAACAAAGTGATCTCTCTCTCTCTCTCTCTCTCTCTCTCTCTCTCTCTCTCTCTGTCTCTCTCTCTCTCTCCTCTCTCTCTCTCAAATCAATGTTTAAAAAAATTAAAAATAAAGTTTGAAAATTTCTGTGCTGGGAGGTCTTTTGAAGCTTGCTTAGCATAGCCTGTGGCTGCAAGGAGCCAAACACTGCACATCAAGATGTATTAAAGACATAATTATAGCTCATAATTTATTATCCACATGCACATAGACATATTGTTCTTGTTACAGAACATTTACCTGCAGTAAGTCTAGCAGTGGAAAAGAGATAACTCTTGCTTAATCAGTAGGCTGATGTTTTACAGACATAAACTGCTCCATAATTCTGACAATGGTTTAACACTTATATGGGGTTTATTGTGTGTACATCCCCACATATGAAGTACTTACAATAACTAGATCACAGATCAGAAATCATTAGATTATACCACCACCACCCATAATCAATCAAGGCAATCTTTCCCAGTTACCTGAAGACCATCCTGGGATCTTTCTCAACACAATCTTTCAGGAGATTACAAACAATCACAGATGACATACCAATTAAAACCCATGTATCCTTCATGGACCAGAAAAACTTTAAGGTCACATCCAGCTATAATATCTTAGGCTCAGCACAAATGCCAACCTCATCTTCTCAATTCCTACTGCTATCATTTCATTGTCTCTCTCTTAGCCTACATCACTTAAATAAGTAAACAAACTCCAATATCTAAGTCTTTGAATACTTATAGTGAAGAAAAAAGAAATTAAATTTATTAACTTCCCTACCAGAATATATAGATAGACTATCATATATGGTTCTAAGGCCCGCTCAAGTTTACAGATGAAAAAAAATAAGAAACTTTTCCTCTACCTGCTTTTCCTACTCTGCCAAAAAAAAAATAGGGTATACCCATTTCACTAATGGTGGTAGAATTCCTAACCTGAATAATCAGACAGGGCCATGTGCCAAGGACTTATCACATGCCTATTGCAAAAATTTTAAGGAATGTTTGTGCATGGGTAATTATATTGACTAGGGGGTTGAATTAAGGAATTTTCATTTCATGAGTTAAACAACTGGACTTTGGGATTTGCAGCTGCTATCTGTTCACATCAGTAACTAGCAGTGATTCTTCTCATCATATAAGGACATATTATCATATTTGTATGGCAAGATGATGCTCCCAATAAAAAGTGACAAAAAGTTTCTGAGCTCAGCATCAGTCATCCAGAATGCATGGATATCCAGAATGTACATTCAATTTGTTTATAAAACATCTTCACTCCCAGAAGATGTTATTTATTTTTGTTTGAGAAGCTACTAAAATAAACAAACAAACAAACAAACTTACTTTTTCAATATCCCAAAGGAATTTTGGAAAACAATCATTTCTTAATCATTACACATTATATTTTTATGACATAGTTTATATCCACATAACAACTGAAGACTGTTTTAGAAACAGGCTAAGAATTACAGAATCAATGTTTAGCTGAAATAGTCAATTTATGCAGGATTCTTATGTACTAACTTTTCTATGAAATTTTTCTGTTCTCCCAAAACTTGTAGTTACATCTTTATATTTTCTGTCATCAGTGTAAATGTTACCAATATACATTTTATCACAATGGTAGTCTGCTTTGCAGAGTGAATAAAAATATGTATTTGAGAAGTGTGTTCTATGGAACATCAGCTCTTAAAATAGTCATTAATTCAGTTTACAAATATTTAAAGTGTTGTATAGATGTCCTAAAAGGCACTAGATGGGGGTATGTAACAATAAATAACAGACATAAATTTTGCTCTTAAAGAAGTGGGGATGGCTGGTTTGGGGTGATTGGTGCGGGGGGGGATGACGATAACTGTACTTGAACAACAGTTTTAAAACTTAAAAAATAAATGAATAAAATCTTTTAAGAAAAAAGAAGTCTCAAGTTTATGTGGAAAACAGATAATGTGTAATACAGATCTCATTTGCAGATGTAGAATTCATATGGAAGCCTCTGTTAAGTTCTACAAAAAGAAACAAGCAAATAACAAGAACAGCTACAACAATGAAAAAAAAAAAAAAAACCTTTTGCTTCATGGGGTATTTCCCAACCCTGATTCAAATGAAATAAGCATTCTGAAGAACTCACATTGGAGAAACTGCATGAAAAAGTGGAAATAGGTAAAAGAACCAAGAAATTCAATCTAACTTTAGTGCTAAATAAACTTTATTCTTTAAATAGTATAACATGAGATTCCATATTATATAATAATTAGAATGTCTGAAATTATGTACAAGAGTTTATTCTGGTGTGCATGTACATGAGTGATAAGAGGAAGCAACTATCAGCTATCAGCCATGAGCTCAAGGAGCCCTTAGAGCCCTACTATGTTGTATATTAATACAAATTCTATGAAAGACCTTTAGCTGAACTGTCCTTGCTGGAGGGCTTGATAGATCTCAGACAACTGGTAGTCAAATACACTCTTGGTGTCCTGTTTCCTTGGTGGTTAATTATATTTTGTACCTTCAACTATAAATAAATGCTAGTGAAATATATTTTTATCATCCACAAATGCCCTGATGCTTGGGCTAGAAATCAATCTTATGTAAAAGGAATATCCCCAGGCCTCATAAGCATGTCAAATGAAGTCACATTGACATTATGCCTAAATTAGACTGACTCATTACTTCCACTTCACTATGTAGTCCATCCCACGGAGGGTTTCTTGAGGTTTCTGAGATGGCAGTGAGTCTCTCTCTCCTCCACTCTCTCCCTCTCTCTCTCTCTCTCCCCCAAATCAGTCAAGGTCAACATTTACTTCACAAATGCTGACATTCCTAGCTTACTCATCTCAGACAGCTACTTTAGCATGTCCATGGCTCACTGCTGTTTGCAGCCACTACTGTCTCTTTCTCCAGCCAAATTTATCTTCTTTCAATTCCAGGAATGCTATACTTTTCTCCACTTTAGGCTGAACACTGTGCCATTCTCTCAATCTGATTTACTTTGTTCAAGTCTCAACTTCAGTGTAACTTATTCCAGGAAGCATTACTTGACTATAACTGAGAGTTAGGTCCCCCTCCTATGTGTTCATGTAGCACATTGTAGCCCTTATCAAATTGTTTTAATAAGTCATTGGGAGAGAAACAGGTAAACAGATAGCAAAATCCTAATAGAGAAAAAGTGTTTCTTTTTCATCTCTGTGCCTTCAACATATGACATAGAGCCTGGCACAACATAAGACTTTTTCATAGGAGGGTTTTCAACTGCCTTTCATAATTTAACATTAATTCAAGTTACACCTAAGGTACAGATGAGCAAATCTTTCATTTTATTATTTATTTTATTGCTCTTCAAGTACAATTGTCTGCACTTTTCCACCACCCCAGCCATCCTCACCTCCCTCCCCTTGGTTCTGTCCATGTGTCCTTTATAGTTGTTCCTGAAAATACTTCAACCTTCCACCCCATTATCCCCCAAATCCCCACTGGTTACTGTCAGTTTGTTCCTAATTTCAATGTCTCTGGATATATTTTGCTTGCTTGTTTCTTTTGTTAATTATGTTCCACTTATAGGTAAGATCATATGGTATTTGTCTTTCATGACTTGGCTTATTGCACTTAACATAATGCTCTCCAGGTCTATCCATGCTGTCATGAAGCATAAGAGGTCTTTCTTTCTTTCTGCTGCTTAGTATTCCATTGTGTAAAGTTTTTAGAAGACAAAATGCATTTCAGCCTTTCCAAGAAGGTTATGCCATACATTTAGAACTCTTCCACTAAAGAGTTCTATTTGTCTTAATTACCTTGAAAAACCATGTGTTGCTTAAAAGTACATTTTAAAATTTTGTTTATTTTGGGCTTGCAGCCAAGGTGGAGGCATAGGTAGATACACTATACCTCCTCGCACAACCAAAGGAGGGACAACAAAAATTTAGAAACAAACAAAAAACAAAACAAAACAAAAAACCCCCACAATTGCCAGAAAGTTGAACTGTATGGAAATACAACAACAAAGAAGTTAAAGAAGAGACATTCATCTGGATCTGTGAGGCAGGTAGAGACAGGCAGCTGGGGCAGAGAGGACTCACTGCAGGGTGGCAGCTAGAAGACTCGGGCTGGCAAGGTGATAGTTCACAGACCAGTCAATCTCATGTTTGTGTGCAGAAAAATCGAGGGGAACAACTGGGGAGCAATACAAACTGTGCAACCCAGGGTTCCAGCATAGGGAAATAAAGCCTCAAAATTTCTGATTAAAAAAAACCTGTGAGGGTTGTGGAGGCAAGAGAAGTTCCCAGCCTCATTGGAGAGCTTGTTAGAGAGACCCACAGGGTCCTAACATGAACATAAAACTACCCACCCAGGAATCAGCATCAGAAAGGCCCAATTTGCTTGTGATTAGTGGAGGAAGTGACTGAAAGCCTGCAGAGAGCTAAACAAGCTGGATTGTTCCCTCTAAGACCCCTCCCCCACATAGTGTCCCACAACACAGTGATGTATGTTGCCCTACCCTGGTGAATACCTAAGGCTCCACTCCTAACTGTGTAACAGCCATGCCAAGACAAAAACAAATGGCCCAAATGAAATAACAGATCAAAACTCCAGAAAAAAATAAAGCTAAGTGATGAAGAAATAGCCAATCTATCAGATGCATAGTTCAAAACACTGGTTGCTCACAGAAATGGTTAAGTATGGTTGCAAAATAGAGGAAAGTATGAAAGCTATGAAAAGTGAATTAAAGGAAAATGTACAGGGAGCCAACAGTGACAGGAAGGAAACTTGGACTCAAACCAACAGTTTGGACCAGAAGAAAGAAACAAACATTCAACCATAAGAGAACGAAGAAACAAGAATTAAAAAATATGGAGAGAGGTTTGTGAACCTACAGGATAACTTTATACATCCCAATGTCAGAAACATAGGGGTGCCAGAAGGAGAAGAGGAAGAATAATAAATTTAAAACTTGTTTGAAAAATGATGAAAGAGAACTTCCCCAATTTGGCAAAGGAAATAGACTTCCAGGAAGTCCAGGAAGCTCAAAGGGTCCCAAAGAAGTTGGACCCAAAAAGGAACTTTCCAAGATACATCATAATTAAGTTACCCAAGATTAAAAATAAGGAGAGAATCTTAAAAGAAACAAGAAAATAGGGGTTACCTACAAAGGAGTTCCCATAAGACTACCAGCTGATTTCTCAAAAGAAACTTTGCAGGCAAGAAGGGGCTGGAAAGAAGCATTCAAAGTCACAAAAGGCAAGGACCTACATCCAAGATGACTCTATCCAGCAAAGCTGTCATTTAGAATGGGAGGGCAGATAAAGTGTTTCCCAGATAAGGTCAAGTTGAAGGAGTTCATCAACACCAAGTCCTTATATGAAATGTTTAAAGGGACTTATCTGGTGAAGGAAGAGGATCATAAACTCTGAGCTGTGGAATGACAACAAACTCAAAACTATCAACAACCAAACCAAAAAAACTGTAACAGAGAAAGAATCACAAAAATGCAGATCACATGAGGGTTAGCAGCAAGGAGAGGGAGAGGGGAGAATGGGGGAAAGGTACAGGGAATGGGGAGAATAAATAGTAGGTGCAGGATAGACAGGGGGAGGTGAAGAATAGTATAGGAAATGTGGAAGCCAAGGAACTTGTATGTGTAACCCATGGACTAAGTAAGGTCGCGGAATGTGGATGGGAAGGGGGTACAGGGTGGAGGGGAATAAAAGGGGAAAATGGGACAACTATAATATAATATTCAATAAACTATATTTTTTAAAAAATATTTATTTTAATTTTATTTTTTCAATTACATTTAGTTTCAATTATTTCACATTAATTTTGGAGTACAATATAGCAGTTGTATAATCATACATTTTTAAAAGTATTTTTAAGAGTTCATGGTCATTTCAGTTTATTTAGATATGAGAAAAAATATCAATATCTATAGCTATGTCAGTTCTACAGACCCTATTTTGTTCTTGGTGGAATAAAACCTATACAAAATATAAAGTGCTGTTTTTATACATGGCTTCTTCCACTGAATTTGCTTGATGGTTAAAATAATAAAGTAAATTTAGATTTTGGAAACGAAGACTGAATGTAGGAAACATTTCAGTCAGTTTCAGGAGAGCTGTTTTGTTTTGGGTTTTTATTTGAGTGTTTGAGGTACCATTAGCTGGTGTAATCTGGAGGAACAGTGAAATCATTTATGTCAGTTATTACCAATAGCTAAGAGAAAATTAGAGTATTTTACTTCTCCATTTACACCACTTTGGAGGTTGCTGATGACTTTGGATGTTTTAAATATCTTTTTATCTTTCTTGCTAGTTCAGATTTTTTCTCTTTTTTTACAACATTTAAGAGAATTTTATTTTATGTTTTTTCATTATCTTTTAAATTGATTTTCAAGTACAGTTGTCTCCATTTTCACTCCACCATGTCCCCCTGACCCACCCTTCTCTGCCTCCCACCTTGGAACCTACCCCCTTTTGCTTCGTCCATGTGTCCTTTATACATGTTCCTTGATGACCCATCCCCCATTATCCCTCTCCCCACTCCTCTCTGGATACTGTCAGTTCGTTCTTTATTTCAATGTCTCTGGTTGTATTTTACTTGTGTCTTTGTTTGGTTGATTAAGTTCTACTTATCAGTGAGATCATACGGTATTTGTTTCATGTCCTGGCTTATTTCACTTGGCATAATGTTTTCTGATTCAATTCCTGTCCTTTTAGGCAAAATGAAATTCAAGCATTCTTGCCTATCAAAGATGTCACATATGTATAATTAAATGGATAGAAATTTTGCAGATCAAGAGAAGTAATCTTTGTAATTAAATATCACTTAAGTATATTTAGTCAAGTAATCATGAAAAAGAGCTTTATTGATATAATAATAACAACAACACTACCTGTACTAAGTATGTGAAGTCAGCATGTACTACAATATAAAAGCAGAATCTAACAAGAAACTAAAACTTGACTGAAAATTTAATTACCCAGTTTCAACAGGCTACTAGGAGCTATTTATTCTCTCTCTTTCTCTCTCTCTGTCTCCCTCCCTCCCTCCCTCCCTCCATCTCTTTCTGCCATTTATGATATTTAAAAAGAAGTGTGAGATTGTTTCTTAATCTTTTGGCTAAGATCAAGTGTAGAAAGAAGTGTGAAGTTCATGACAATAGACAAGAAACTGTTCAATGGTTTGTGACCTTTCCTGAGTACTAGATACAATGCATTGTCCTGGGTGTGAATCATTCCTAAATTCCTTAACCATAGCAATTCAGATACTTTGGAAGACACTGAGAATTTTACATGATACAATACATTAAGTTTCCAATGCAATGTAACTTCATCAGAGACTGAAAATATATGTAAATCCAGTGAAATTTCAGCTAACATGATGAGAGAGTGGATATTCTTGTACTTTATTATTATCCATACCAATGATTTTCACTTGTTTTTTGTTTGGTGATGGAAATCTTTTGAAGAATTCCAAAATACAAAGTAGTTGATGAAGAACTGATCTATTTAAGCAGTGGCAGATGTACAACTTTTTGTCCTCAAAAACAAGTTTTCTCTCCTGACACTTTTGCCCACTTCCACATTGCAGTTAGCAGACATTCAAGAATATATATTTTTATTTTTTCCAGTTTACGTTTTTAATTTTTGTTCAGTTACAGTTGTCTCGATTTTCCCCCACATTGTTCTCCCCTGCCTGACCTCCCACGTTCCACTTTTTTTATCCTTTTTATTTCATTTTAATCATTGTTCAAGTACAGTTTTCTCCCTTTTACTCCCATTCCAGCCCACCCATCCCTCCCTCCCAACTTCCCTCCCATTACCACCCTCCCACTAGTTTTTGTCCATGTGTCCTTTAACTTTGTTCCTGTAAAACTTCCCATTTTACCCTGAAACTCCCTCTTCTCTCTCCTCTGGTCACTTTCAGCCTGTACTCCATTTCAGTGTCTTTGACTATATTTGGCTTGTTTCTTTGTTTTGCTGTTTAGGTTCCTGTTAAAAGTGAGATCATAAGGTATTTGTCTTTCACTGCCTGGCTTATTTTGCTTAGCATACTGCTTTCCAGTTCCACCCATGCTGTCACAAAGGGTAGAAGCTGCTTCTTTCTTTCTGTTGCATAGAATTCCATTGTGTAAATGTACCATAGTTTTTTGATCTATTCATTTACTGATGGGCATCTAGGTTGCTTCCAGCACTTGGCTATTGTAAATTGTGCTGCTATGAACACTGGGGTGCTAAGGTTCTTTTGGATTGGTGTTTTAGGATTCTTAGGATATAGTCCCAGCAGTGGAATTGCTAGGTCAAAAGGCAGATCCATTTTTAGTTTTCTGAGTAAGTTCCATACTGTTTTCCATAGTGGTTGTACCAGTCTGCAGTCCCACCAACAGTGTGCTAGGGTCCCCTTTTCTCCACAACCTCTCCAACACTTGTTTGTTGCTTTGTTTATGATGGCCATTCTGAGCGGTGTGGAGTGGTATATTATTATGGTTTTAATTTGCATCTCTCTGATAGTTAGCAATACTGAGGATCTTTTCATGTGTCTCTGGATCCTCTGTATGTCCTCCTTGGAGAAGTATCTGTTCAAGTCCTTTGCCCATTTTTTAATTGGGTTGCTTGTCTTCTTAGAGTGTAGTCGTGTAAGTTCTTTATATATTTTGGAGATTAAACCCTTGTCTGAGGTATCATTGGCAAATATGTTTTCCCATTCAGTTGGTCCTCTTTTCATTTTAATGCTCTTTTCTTTAGCTGTGCAGAAGCTTTTTATTTTGATGAAATCCCATTTGTTTATTATTTCCTTTATGTCCCTTACTTTAGGGGACACGTCAATAAAAAAGTTTCTGCATGAAATATCTGAGATTTTCCTACCTATGTTCTTCTCTACGACTTTAATGGTGTCACGGTTTATATTTAAGTCTTTTATCCACCTTGACTTTATTTTTGTATAAGGAGTAAGTTGGTGTTCTAGTTTCATTTTCTTTGCATGTAGCTGTCCAGTTCTCCCAATAGAATTTGTTGAAGAGGCTATTTTTACTCCATTTTATGTTGCTGCTCTCTTTGTCAAATATTAATTGACCATGGAGACTTGGGTTTATTTCTGGGCTCTGTGTTCTGTTCCATTGGTCCATGTGCCTGTTTTTATGCCAGTACCAGGCTGTTTTGATTACCGTGGCCGTGTAGTATAGTTTAGTGTCAGGTATTTGGGACAATAAATTTAAAATAGTATTAATAATAATGTACTGTATATTTCAAATTTGCTGAGAGAGTAGATCCCAAGTGTTCTCACACACACACATACAAAAAGGAGACAATGGGTATGTGAATTACTCTGGGGTAATCATTGCACAATATATACATACAGCAAAACATGCAGTTGTACACTTAAGTAAGCCTTGTTTGTTCTTTAGAAGTTCCTTTGAGACTAAAGTTATATTTTGGGGGACTTTTCCTTGTTTTGGGGGGGATAATCCTGTAATGCTATGAATTTCCCTCTTAGGAATGCTTTTCCGGTGTCCCACAGATTTTGGGATATTGTTTTCTCATTTTCATTTGTTTTAAGATATATTTTGATTTCTTCCTTGATGTCATTGTTGACCCATTCACTGTTTAATAATATGTTATTTAGTTTCCATATCTTTGTGTATTTTTCAGTGTTCTTGTGATTAATTTCTAGATTTATTGCATTGTGGTCTGAGAGATGTTTTATATGATTTCAATCTTCTTAAATTTCTTGAGGTATTTTGTGTCCTAATATATGGTCTATCTTAGAAAATATTCAATGTGCACTTGCAAAGAATGTATATTCCACTGCTTTGGGATAGAATGTTCTGTAAATATCAATTAAATCCATTTCATCTAGTTTGTTATTTAAGGCCATTGTCTCATTTTTGTTTTTCTGTCTTGAAGATCTATCCATTGAAGTCAATAGGGTGTTAAAATCCCCCAGTGTGAGTGTATTTCAGTCAGTCTCTCTCTTTATGTCCATCAATATTTGCTTTACATATAAAGGGGTTTCTATGTTGGATGCATAAATGCTTACTAGGGTTATATTCTCTTGTTGGATTGTTCTCTTTATCATTATGTAGTGTCTTTCTTTGTCTCATACTGTAGGCTTAGTTTAAACTCTATTTTCTCAGACATAAGTATTGCTACACCAGCATTTTTCCCTTTGCACTTACATGAAATATCTTTTTCCGTTCTTTTCATTTTAGCCTGTGTTTATCTTTCATTCTGAGGTGGAATTCTTGGAGACAGCATTTATATGGGTCTTGTTTCCTTACCCATTCAGCTGCACTATGTCTTTCAATAGGAACATTTAAGGTATATACTTTTAAAGTCATTATTTATAGATACATATTTATTGACATTTTAATTTTGAACTATTATCCCCCCTTTCTTCTTCTTTTTCTTGAAGCAAGTCCTTTAACATTTGTTGCTGTATGAGTATGGTGTTAACAAACTCCTTTAGCTTTTTCTTGTCAAGGAAGCTCTTTATTTCTCCTTCAATTTTAAATGGTAGCCTACTGAGTAAATTAGCCTTGGTTTTAGGTCCTTGCTTTTCATCTCCTTGAATATTTCAGTCCAATTTCCTTTGGCCTGAAATGTTTCTGTTGAGAAATCAGATGAGAGTCTAATGGGAGCTTCAATGAAGGTAATAACTGCTTTTCCCTTGTAGTTTTTAGTATTCTCCCCTTTTCTTTAAGCTTTGCCATTTTAATTATGATGTATCTTGGTGAGGGCCTGCTTGGGTCCATCATGTTTGGAACTCTCTGCACTTCCAAGACTTGTGTGTCTTTACCTTTACTCAGTTAGAGATATTTTCTGTTATTTCTTTAAATAAGATTTCAATTCTCTGCTTTCTCTCTTCTTCTTTTGATATGCTCATGATGCAGAATTTGTTATGCTTCATGTTGTCCCAAAGGTTTCTTCAAATCTGCTTATTTTTAAATTTTATTTCTTTTTGCCTCTCTGAGTCTTTTTTTCTACCATGTCTTCCAAATCACTGAATCGCTCCATTGCTACATCTAACCTACCATGTCTTCTTTCCAGTGTATCATTTATTTCATATTTTCCATTCTTTATATATGACTGGTCCTTTTTATTTTCTCTATGTCTTTTTTAACTCTGTTGAGTATCCTTATAATCATTACTCTAAATTCTATATCTGACAGATTGCTTGCCTCCATTTCATCTAGTTCTTCCAGAGAGTTCTCTTGTTCATTCATTTGGGGCTTGTTTCTTTGTCTTCTCATTTTGGTTGCCTCTTTCTGTTTGTTTCTATGTATTAGGTATATCTGCAAAGATTCTGATGAGTGGCTATGTGAGAAGCTGCCTGTGACTGGCCCTGGGCAACCTGTTTGGAGAAATCAATGATCCACAACTTGTGGCTCCCTCTGGTGGGGCTGGGTGTGTGCAGAACAAGTAAAGCTGTGCCCTGGTCTGGAGTAGAGTCAAGTAAAGTCTCAGAGCTCCAAGATATCTGCCTTTACCTGCAGGCTTTCTGTTAGGCTTGATCATTGCAATTGCCTCCAGCTGTATTCTTCAGCAGACAAACTTAAGTTTCACAGTGCGGGGTGAAAGGTATTCCTGCAGGTGGGGTTCTTGCTTCCCCTCAGGCTGATGCCATATGAAGGGGAGTGCTATTCCCAAGGAAAATGTATTCTGCAGTGTGGGCGATTATTTAGCACAGGGATCCTAGTGGCTAACACTTCAGCTCTCTTCCCAGAGCCACCAATTCCAGACTCTCCTCACATTTTTCTGGTCTGTCCTGCTTACCTATGCTGAAGCCCAGAGTAAATGGCTACAAGCAAAATTTGTGCACTGACCCTTTAGTAGCATCTCTGGATCTCTAGCCATCTCTCCCTGGTGAACAAAACTTTCTATATTTTTCACAGCTGGCTGTTAGTTGGAATCCTTTCCAGGTCCTGACATTCTAGGCTGGGGAACCCAGCTTGAAGCTTTGACCCCACACTTCTCAAGGGGAACTCCCAGCTAGTGAAATATTCCTCTAGAAATCATCTGCTGTCCATGGGAGCCCAGCAAGTCCTCTTGGGCTTCTACACTTTCTACCCATGTTGTTGTAGTGATGTGGTTTCTTCTGTAAATTCTTGAGTATAAGCCTTCTCTCCAACTAGTGTTTGATTGGTTATTCAGGATGATTATTCTGTAATTTAGTTGTAATTCCAGTTTGGTGCTGAAAGGAGGTTAGTGTAGCCTCCACCTATTCCACTTCCATGTTGCATCTCAGCTCATCAAATCTTAACGAGGATCTTCTCATGATAATTTATTTATTGATTCATTTACTAAAGGATTTTGTGGTTGCTTTCATGTTTTAGTAATTATGAAAAAACTGCTATGAACATTGATGTGGAGTTTTTTTGACTGGACATATGTTTTCAACTCTTTTGGGTGAATACCAGTGAACATGATTCCTGCATTGTATGGTAAAAGTATGTTTACTTTTTGTAATTGATTATTTTTATAACATTTTTAATTGTTCAAGTACAGTTGTCTCCATTTTCCCCACACAACTCCCCCTGCCCCACCCCTCCCCACCTCCCATCTTCGATTCTAACCCCTTTGACTTTGTCTATGTGTCCTTTATACATGTTCCTTTATGACCCTTTCCCTTTTTAGAACCACCAAACTACCTGCAAAGTGGCTGTATCATTTTTCATTCTCAACAGTAATGAATGATATTTCCTGTTGCTCCACATCTTTGTCAACATTTGGTGTTGTCAAAGTTCTGGATTTTTTCTATTCTTACAAGTAGATACTGGTACCTTATTGTTGTCTTAATTTGTATTACTGTATTAACTTATGTTGTAAAGCATCTTTTCATATGATTATTTACCATTTGTATATCTTCTTTGGTGAGCTATCTGCTAAAATTTTTAGCCCATTTCTTCAATGGGTTGTTTATTTTCTTATTGTTGAGTTTTCAGGGTTCTCTGTATATTTTGAATAATAGTTCTTTATTAAATGTATCTCCTGGAAATATTTTCTCCCTGTCTGTGGCTTGTATTCTCATTCTTTTGACATCATCTTTCACAGAGCAGAGTTTATAATTTTCATAAATTTCAGCTGATCAATCATTTTTTTTGTAAACTGTGCCTTTGGTATTGAACCTAAAAATCATCACCAAACCCAAAGCCATTTAAGTTTTCTTTTATGTTCTCTTTCATAAGCTTTAAAGTTATCTGTTTTATATTTAGTTCTATGACTCAGTTTTGCTTTAACTTTTGTGAAGGGTATAAAGTCTTTGACTTAATTACATGTTTTACATGTAGATGTACAGTTATTTCAGCACAATTTGTTGAAAAGGATATCTTTGTTCCATTGTATTACCTTTGCTCCATTGTCAAAAATCAATTGAGTTTATGTACATGGGTATATTTCTGGACATTCTATTCTGTTCTATTGAACTGCTTGAATATTATTTTATGACTACCACACTGTCCTGATTATGGTGGCTTTATAATAAATCTTCAGGTTAGGTATATTCAGTCTTCCACTTTTTGTCTTTTCCTTCAATATTTTGTTGAATATTCTGTATATTTTGACTTTGCATGTAAGGTTTAGAATCAGCTTATAGATGCCCATAAAATAAAATGATGTGATTTTTATCTTGATTTCAATGAATGGATAGATCAAATTAGGAAGAACTGATATCTTGGTCGTATTGAATCTTCCATTCTATCACAATTGAGTATCTCTCCCTTTAATTTAGTTGTTTGATTTTGTTCATCTGAGTTTTGTGGTTAGAATCATATAGACATTGTATGTGTTATTGTTAGAGTTATATCTAAGTTTTTCATTTTGAGACCTGTTAATGTAAATAGTATTGTGTTTTAATTTCAGATTCCACTTGTTCATTGCTGGTATATAGAAAAATATTAACTTTTGTATATTAATCTTGTATCCTGCAACTTTGTTATAGCCAGTTATTAATTTCAGGAGTTTTTTGTTGACTCTTTTAAATTTTCTACAAACTTACAATTTATAAATATTTTTTTTCATATTTTTATCTGCCATACGAACTGATTAATTCCCAAGTACTAGTTTCTAATTAATTTTTTACACTTTTGATGAGTATTGAGCTAGTCCCATTTACTATTTTTTTACTTTAAATGACCATATATTTGCTTTATTGAGCTTCCAATTATTTATTTTTCATGTATATCCCATAGTTGCATCCCTTTATTTCATAAATTAATTTTATTGTTTATAGATTATATTTCCTCATTTATTTCTTAGATCTGGGGTCAGCAAACTTATTCTGTAAAGGACCAGATAGTAAATATGTTAGGATTTGCAAGCTATATGTTTTCTGCTGTAAGTATTCAACTCTACCTTTATAATGTGAGAGCAATAATATGAAATATGTAAAATGTGGCTATGTCTAAATGAAACTTAAATTTGAAAATGATAAGTTTTTGTGTTACAAAATATTATTAATTTGCCTTTTTAACCATTTGAAAATATATAGACTTTTTAGTGTACTGGCTATATAAAAACATTAGTTATAGTTTCACTAATTTAGATGATATTAAATATATCATTTGGTGTAATTTGAATTGGCTCTATTATTTGTACTTCATTCTGGGTAAAATTATTTATTTCTCAACTTATCAATAGGTTTATTTCCTCTCTAGTGTTATTTGTTCTGCCACAGTTTGAAACTTTATTTGGAAGGTCCATTTTGAATGGGATTATTTTTTCTCTTTCTTTCAGAGTGACATCTCTTATTAGTGACGTGGGGCCCATGAATCTATGGTAACACACAATATGTAACAATTCCAAACTATGTCAAACCACTTCCATATTCTTTTTCAGATTCTTTCAGCTTTGTTTGTCTTCAGGACCTTTTGCTGTTCCTTTTAACTTAAGCTGCAATGGAGTAACAAATTTCAAATGCAAACTATCAGAATATATCTTACCTTATTATGCATTAGATCCTTTATTTCCTTTGCTAAACCTTCTTGATGCTGAAGTTTATATCTGCCCACATTCCATAAAACTATTGCAATTAAAATCCAAGGCATGAAACGTTCCCCAATAGGAGATAGGAGCTGGTATATAAATTCTTCTTTGTCCCCAAGGTGGACTACCCTGAGAAACAATTATTTGTCCCCCTGCAAGAAAGTGGAATTGAGAAACAGTACCAAGTGATGACAGTATCTTATGCTGATTTCCACTTTTCCTTTTATTGCTCCAGTCTTCTTTTTCTTTTACTTCTGATTCCAAAATTACATTCATAATTGAAAAAAAAAAAGAGCATTCTGCCTCATGGTCTGTTTTCTGATGAATTCAGGGTAAGCCTGCCTGTAAGCTCGCAGTTTGCCTAGTTTGGGTCTTTTTATTTCTGTGACTTTTTATGCTTCTACCTCCAAAACAATGCTAGCACCACCTTTGGTCCCTGATTTTACTTAATGAACCTTTCTGTAATCCTGCCACCAGCATTTTTTTCTTCCACAGTAATTGATTTATAGGTTATTTCTACATTCATCCAGCCCTTAAGCTCAGTATGGCATAATGTTAACCTTAGCTTACAACTGTGTATTTCTTTTCAATTTCTGGTCTAGAGAAATGGTTATTTTGTTTTTAAACATTATTTTGTTTAACAAGTCATCTTTCATCACTATATTTGCAGATGAGGGAGGGAGTACAAATTGACATGGAAATGACTGAAAATTTCTAAAGAGAGACATTTGTGTGAAAATACTGACAAAGATAACAATTTGCTCATGATTAATAAGGTAAAATTCTGATAAATTTATCATTTTGAATACTTTTTAGGTTGAAAATTCTCTGAAACAATCAGCATCTACAATTTTAGTTGAATATCTATAGATAACTTCCCTATCTCTTCCTGAAATCTGTGCTATTTCTTCATTAGGGACTTATTTTTTTATTTGAAAAGGCTTTGCTAAAGTAAACATTCCCCACTAATAATTTATCTCCATGATGGTTGGCCTGAGTGATGATACAGTGTGGTCGACTAAATGATGGTTCCCAAAGATGTCCATATCCCAATCCCTAGAACCTGTGAATAAGTTACCTTACATGGCAAAAATGAACTTTATGGATTTGATTAAGTATCTTGATTTGGGGAGGTTATATTACATTAACCCAATGGGCCTTATTTAATCACATTGATCTTTATAAAAGGGAGGTAGGAGGATCAAAGTCTGAACAGAAAATGTGTCAACAGAAACTAAGAGTTTGGAGTGATCTGAAGAATGGACAATGAGCCAAGGAACACCCTCTAAAATAGGGGTGACAAACTCATTTTCACCGAGGGCCACATCAGCCTCATGGTTGCCTTCAAAGGGCCAAATGTAATTTTAGGACTGTACACATTTAACTACTTCTTAACAGTTAAGTAAGAGCTTGGTGCTGCTGCTGGGTAGAAACAAGGTGTCAGGCCAGATAAAACAAAGTGGAGGGCCGGATTTAGCCCATAGGCCTTGGGTTTACCATCTGTGTTCTGGAAGATGCAAAAGGCAAGGAAATGGATTCTCCCTTCAGAGTGCTGAAGACTCTTGGCCTAGTTTAGAGAAGGAATCAGCCTTGTGCAAACCTTGGTTTTTACCGGTAAGTTTCATTTAAGATATATGACATCCAGAACTATAAGACAATAATAAGTATATTGTCTTAAGTCACTAACTTTGTACTAATTTGTTATAGCAGCAATAGGCAGCTAATACATATGACTATAGCTATACTTGTGCCATATATTTGCTTTACTAAAAATCTACACATCTAGAAATGCATTGTTTGTAACTTACATACAGAATATATCAAAAGTCATCCCTGGCTGGTGTGGCTCAGTGGATTGAGTACTGCCCTCTGAACCAAAGGGCCACCAGTACAATTCCCATTAGGGCACATGCCTGAGTTGCAGGCCATGTCCACATTAGGGGTGTGTGAGAGGCAACCACACATTGATGTTTCTTTCCCTCTCTTTCTCCATCTCTTCCCCTCTCTAAAAATAAATAAAATAAAATAAAATAAAAAGAATCCATCAAAAGTCACCTTACATACCAACAGTTACACACTTAAAGGACATATTTAATATGGTAAATCACCATCAACACTAAGCTGTGTACTTGGAGAGACACTGAAAAGTGACAGATGGTGGAAAAGTGGATAGTGTAAGCCTCTCTTAAAGGCAATTACTCAGTCCCAGTCAAATGTTATGCAGGAATGGAAGTCTAATGTACAAGATCTTAAGTTTTTCTTGATTGTTCTATGAAGTTTCCTGATTTCAAATCTTATAGCTCAATAAAAATTAAAACATTGCATAAACAGACACTGTATAAACCAAGAAAAACATCTGTAGCAGTGTTTGCTTATATTTTGGGAAGTCTGAAACCTCTGTATTATGTCTTGAGAACTCTCTGTCAGGAAAATATCTCAACATATAACAGACCTGCTTGGGGAAAATGCTTTTTCAATCTATTACTGTCACTGAACCAAAGTGGGGGTTCAGCTGCCTGCCACCACCAATAGGCAAATTCCAGAGGCATAAATTGGTGAGAAAGGAGAGAGGTCCTTATTCAAATCATGCACAACCTGGAAGAATGGTAGGCTCTTGTCTCAAAAGCCTATCGCCTCCAGAAACCCAGAGGAAAACCCAGCCACCCTCAGTCAGACTAAAACCAAAGGCAGCATTGAGATTTCCTTCTCCCATTTAAAATACTATCCTTTGGAAACCACAGGAGTCTGCTGAGTGGCCATCCAGGTGGCTTGCCTTATTCCAGGTTGCTGTCCAGTTTTAGGCTCCTTCCTCAGTACCTGTCTTTAGGGCCAGTGCTGCCATTGATCACATGGCTTCCAGGACCAGAAAATCCTGTAAAGGCACTGACCTGTACATTAACAAGGTGGGCCAGAGAATAGTCCCTTCCTTCCTCTGGGTTTTTATTAGTTCCCCATGTGGGCCAGACCACGTGCTTTTCTTAGGGCAAACTTCCACATGCTCCTGGAAGGGTTCAGCCCCCAACCAATCCCTTCTTTTCCCCAGAACAGACTGAAAGGTTTCTTCAATAAAGCACTTCCTTCTGCTGCCATCTTGACCTCTATGGTACATGTGCCTTCCTTCTCCTAGTTCCACTCCCAGTCAGGTACCAAAAGTGGGTAGGAGGGCTTTTCCCCTGTATCCAATTGTATCACTAGCCTTGTATGTGGTCAGTGTAAAACTTCCGTCGCCATCTTGCCCTGAGGCGGGAATCTGTCACCAGGAGCAGATCATGCTGCTCTGAGGTGGTGCCTTCTCAAGGCACTAGATTAGTTACCTGGGCAATGAGGTCTCACTCTGCCTCAGGCAGATTGCAATTTCCTCCTGTGGTCCCTCCTTTTCCACCATGGTCTAACCAAACTATCAGTATCACTACCACTTTCAGATAAATTTATTTCACTAGATTAAGGATGGAAATAGTGAATTTCAATGTTCAGTTATAAAGGTAACTTACTCAATTGTAGTTTTACTATTTTAACAAATGGCTCGTAAAATCCTCATTCAAACTTTCTTTTAAAACCACACCCTTTTTGTTGCATAGAGTGTGTCATAGAATACCATATGTTTCTATAAACAAGGAGCCACAGACATTTTGAAAGGTCACGTACTATTCTGATTAACATAATTCCCCACAGGAAACAATCCTGTGAAACTTCAGAATACAAGGAACTGAAGAGTATGCTTCCTGGAGAGGGATAGGAGGAGAAAGAAAGGAGCTAATTGGCGATGGCATCATAGCAGGTGTTTTCCCTCAAGGACAATGATAACACTGCTCATATATTCAAAGACAGCCTCATATGTTCCTTGGCAACTTTATACAGATTTTTTTTTGTAAACAAGTCAAGTGTCTACACCTGAGATAAACAAATCCATGCTTTAAATGGTGCTTCACAGCCTGAAGGCTCTAGTAACAAAGCTAGAATAAAAGTTTATCAAGTTGGTAACACTTAATTCATGGCTAGTAGACTTAAAAGCTCATGTGTGGTCTGATATCAGAAAAGATGAAAATGAATCAGAGACATTAAAAGAGGAATCTTGACAGCTAGTGAGTTTCATAAAGAAATACTGAGTAATATATTTGATGGCTGAATACTAATCACTGCATAGTTGCTCTCTGGCAGGGTCAGAAATTGTAAACTGCCAGTCCAGGGAATCACAACATGTGGTCTGGCCATCTGGTAACACTTTCTGAGAGTATGAATATGCTCTATATTTTCCCTTCTTTGTTAAGAAAAATTATTTCAGTATCTATGGCTGAAGCACGGAAACGTGTAGTATTTAAAAGAGGAAGCAGAGTTTTTTTTTTATTTTTTCATTATGGTAGGGCTTCAATTTCTTTGTTTCCTCACAAATATCTTGAGCACACAGAATTAAATCCTTTGAGTTCCCCTGGAACAACTTGCCATGATATTGTGATAAAAAGGCAAATCCTTGGGGTAAATGTTAGAGTCATGGAGTCCTTTATTTGCAACTCTTATTTCTGGGCCAGAGGCTATGCTTGTATTTAAAATATCCTCAAAATATTATAGATGCATCCAATGAAAGGTTACAGGGTAAGGATTTTGTTTAGGGGATTGATTCAGTCATTTGGCAAATTATGTAAATCCTGTGTTGGTGATAAGGGAGAAATTAAAAAAAGCATACATGGTTCTCAAGGTAGACTCTTAGAGTCGAAGAAGAAACAAGTATAAACTACAATTTATGATATAGTAGCATTTATTGGGAGGATTATAGACACAATCATATTTAATAATTGAAGTGATACTACAAGACATGTACCTTCATGTCCCTTTTACAAATATTGAATTTGACATTCATACAGAATTAGTGATTTACCCAAGGTCATATAGTTAGTGAATGGCCAAGCTCAATTCAAACCTACATTTATCTGACCACATAACCCAATGGATAGCTAGTTTTCCAATTGTTTTATTGGAGGATGAGAGATGGGATCTCCTATTTCCTCATAGTGATGGTGTCACCCCAGAGTGACTATTTTTAAGGTATACACTCATAAACTAAAGTAAAACTATGTACTCAAAGGGAATAAAACATCTTCAGCCTTTTGTGGAACAAGTTACTAAGACATTCTGAAAACTCAATTCTAGATCTAGAACACAGGGATCTTTTGATTTTCATCTTAGCTAGAAATCTTCCTGGTATAAAGAAACAAATTGAAGATAATGTACTTGGATGGGTGGGTCAGTTCTTTGATATCATTCTGGCTACATATCTAATTATTTCTGGAATTAAAACAACTGACCTTGCCTTACAAATAGTCTAAAAGATCAGAAATGCAGTTTTAGCAACCATTCAAAGCCAACCTGTCCTTCTTACCAATCCCCAATCCCCCATTAATCTCAGGATGTTTGCAGATATTATAAAATATTAGCACATTTCAAACAGAACCCTGCTGCAATTAAGAAAAGAGAGGATATTTGTCTTTCACTGCCTGGCTTATTTCCCTTAGCATAATGCTCTCCAAATCCATCCATGCTGTCACAAAGGGTAGGAGGTCCTTCTTTCTTTCTGCTGCGTAGTATCCCATCCTGTAAATTTACCATAGTTTTTTGATCCATTCATTTACTGATGGGTTCTTAGGCTGTTTCTAATACTTGGCTATTGTAAATTGTGCTGCTATAAACATTGGGGTACATACCATATGATTTCATCTATAAGTGGAACCTAATAAACAAAACAAATAAGCAAGCAAAATATAACCAGAGACATTGAAATTAAAAACAAACTGACAGTAACCAGAGGAGAAGTGGGAGGGAATGACGAGGGTTAAGGGGGGAGGGTTTTCAGGAACATGTATAAAGGACACATGGACAAAACCAAAGGCGGATAGGATCAAGGGTGGGAAGAGGAGATAGCTGGGGTTGGGAGAAAATGGAAACAACTGTACTTGAACAACAATAAGGAAATGTGAAAAGAAAGAAAAGAAAGAATAAACTTAGTTATTCTGGATCTCTAATAATAATAGGCAAATATGCCCCAAACTCCTCTTTGAGAAAAGTTGCATCCTTTCTGTATGTCTTTTACATGTAAACTTTCTACCTTGTGTTCCCTGGAATGCAAGCTTAAAGTAGGTGATTCACCACAAGAGAAAAATGGGAAATATTTGGAAACAAGATGAGCAAATGAAAAACATTAAGCATATTTTCCACAAGTGTTAGTAAAAAGTTTTAGCCATCTGAGTGGATAGCCTTAACTTATTCCATCTGCCAGAAACATAATTTAGATTTCAGGTATTCTTTTATGAACTAGGGAAGTTTGTATTATTATACATGACACATAGCTAAAATTATAAAATTTAAAACTGTGTTTCTATGTGCATTTATGTATATTACATGTATGTATGTTATGCATATGTGGTATTTTTTTTTACCTCATGATGGTATTGCCAAAATAATTTATAAAAGAGCTCTTTTTAATTGGCTTAAATACAAATAAACAGTTAAATTAAATATTCTCTCAGAAAAGAAGAAACTTACAAAATACCTTTCAAGATCATTTGGCTTTGTTAATCTTTGGTATATAAGAATACTGTTGTTTTAGCAAAATAAAAAAAAAGAAAACAATAAGTTAGCATGCCATCAGATTTGTCATCATTAAACATAATGCAGACATACACTATTAATCTATTCATGTTTAATAGACAAATTTATGTTATCTTTCTGTTACAAAAATTTGTCAGCAAGGAAAACAACTTAAGATAATGGCTAGCCATTTAATATCTCATGGATTTTTTAATCACTAATCCAAGGAAAATTGTCTAAAAACTGAACTAAATAGATGTAAGTGGGATGAAAGTTTATAAATGAATTTCAACAATAACTATGCTTTATAATGCTTATTTAAATACAATTTCCAAATATCATATGGTATTTGTCTTTCACCACCTGGCTCATTTCACTTAGCATAATGCTTTCCAGTTCCATCCATGCTGTCACAAAGGATAGGAGCTCCTCTTTTCTTTCTGCTGCATAAAATTCCATTGTGTAAATGTACCATGCTGTTTTGATCCACTTATTTACTGATGGACACTTAGGTTGCTTCCAGCACTTGGGTATTGTAAATTGTGCTGCTATGAACATTGAGGTGCATAGGTTCTTTTGGATTGGTGTTTCAGGGTTCTTAGATATCTTTGGTAACTTTCACCCTTAAAGTTTTTCAAAAATAAGTTAAATGATGGTTATTCATTGGCTATCTAGGTCACTTTCTTTTTCCCCTCATTTTTTCCAGTTTTATTGATCTGTAAATTTTATTAATTTCAGATATAACATAATGATTTGATGTATATACTTACAACTGGAAATTCATACCTTTTGACCCCCTTCTCCAGGCTCCCACCCCTACCTTTGGCTATCACCCATCTTTTCTCTTTCTGTGACTTTCAAACAAGATGAAATGGTTAAATATTAATAGCTAAACATAAGTTTATGTAATTTTGGCTTCCTAATTTTTACAGAGATACTTGGGCCAATTAGATATTTAGTTCTGTTAAGAAACATGTTTTGTGCCACATTGAAAAAAATATACTATGAGAAAGCATAGACTTCTAGAAATCATAAAATGATTTATTTGTTTGATTGCTAATCTACAGAATGCTGGTCTGCCAGAGTTCACAGTTGCTACCAGTGCTCTATGTCTCTAAAGAGATGTTATTCTGAAGAAAACAACAAAGAATAGACTAGACAGATTTTCCCCATATATTCTTCTATTCGTCAATCACATAAAGTTAGAAAGACTATGCCTTTGCCTCCTGCTCTTATTATGTTTTCATTTTAAGAAGCAGCTTATTATTTTCTTATGTTTCCCTCACAGCTATTGCTGGGTGCGTCAGGGGAGGAAATGTTAGTAAGGTGAGGCAAAATTCACCCATTTCTACATGTTGATGAGCTGACAGATGGAATATATCTGGACATTTCTTTTTTCAATTCTCACCCCAGGGAAATCCTTCTTGAGTTACACTTCTGGAAAAGGGGAATTTGTAAATCTCAGGGCAGGTGAAATATTGAGCCAATGGCATTATGGTGGTATACCAAGCAAGGTTGGGATTTGGAGTCTGACCCAATATGTACATCTATTAGTTGAAATCTATTCAGCTGTCATTTCTTGATGATTTCATTTTAATTCACTGACACTGTTGCTAGCCTTAGCACAGGAGTACATCACAAACTAGATAAATTATCTGATGAAATAAATGGAAAATCATTTAGATTACAAATGTTAAGAGTAAGAAAAAATTCTCAGTATCTATCATGTTTTATAAAAGAAAAACAAGTTGACATCTCTCAAACAAATTGAAGGCTGGAGATTAGAAAGACCTCTGCAGCAATAAGTAATGAGGTTGCTTCCTAAAGAGAAAAAACTGCCTCCTGGAAAAAAAATGGAAGAAGAGGTTAAAATTTTACCTCTCCATCCAGTAGTTCAAAGTATGGAAATCAATTTCTGTTTATACACACACACACGCGCGCGCGCGCGCACACCACACACACAAAATAATAAGATATTTACTTTTTCTAAGAAAAATTATCGTTATAAAAAAGTAATGCCCTGGTTGGTGTGTCTCAGTAGATTGAGTGCCAACCTGCGAATCAGAGGGTGGCTAGTTCCTTCCATCCCTAGTTTGGGACACTTGCCTGGTCCCCAGTAAGGGGTGCGTGGGAGGCAACCACACATTGATGTTTCTCTCCCTCTCTTTCTCCCTCCCTTCCCCTTTCTAAAATAAATAAATATTATTTATTTCTAAATAAATAAAAGTTACTATTGTTGAAGATTTACACAAGAAGCTTCCATATGGAATAAACAAGGGATATGGAGATTGCAGAATTATAGACAGCATGAGCTATGTATAGCGTACATGGTCAAATCCACCTACTATTCTTCACATAGAAGGACAATTGTATCTAAAAAGGTGAGGACTTATCCTGAATTTCACAGCCTCTAAGTGGTAAACTCAGGTCAGAAATCAAAAGAATGATTTCTACTATACCATGATGCTACTGAAAGGTATGGAAAGGTGATGGGAATTATATTTCTCCTTGTTGATGTATGTATGTTTGGTTTTTATTCCTCTTAGAACAAGTGGTCCAATTTAAGTCCATTATGTAGCAAAGTTGGTAAAGGGAGGTCACAAAAGATTCATTTGCTGAATGTGATTCATTTCATATAGAAGTATATATCTCACTCAATAGACTGTATGCTCCTTGAGGGCAGTCACAGTTGTGCTTTCTTTCCTTTACCACCTTTCTTACTATCATAGCTTGAAGTATTTCAGTACAGAAAATTTATATAAATGAAATTAATTCATATCACATATCATTTTGTAGACATGTTTGGAAAATGTAAAATGTAAGGTATGTGTCATTTTCAGAGAAATTCTATTACACTCTTACAATTCTTGCAGACTTAAAGGCAATACGTGTGTTAGAATTATGCATAATTTATTGTTTTAGCCAATATTTGTTTAATATGGTACAGTTCAGTTCATATTGACTAATATATTTGAATAATTTCTTACTATTTATTTTATATTTTCCTTTTCCATTGTTATTATTCCTATCTTTTATTGTTTGTCTTTTTTTTTTGGTTTATTGGGATGACATTGGTTAATAAAATTATATAGCATTCAGGTGTACAATTATACAATATATCGTCTGTATATTGTATCGTGTGTTCACTACCTCAAATCAAGATTTGTTCCATCACAATTTACCCCCTTTTTACCCTCTTCTTCTCCCCCCCACCCCACTTTCCCTCTGGTAATCACCTTACTGTTGTCTTTGTTCATGAAGATTTTTTTCCTTAATTCTTTCACCTTTTTCACCGGGCCCCCTACATCCTCTCTTCTGAAGCTGTCAGTCTGCTCTTTGTATCTAAATGTCAGTTTCTGTTTTGTTTTTGTTGTTGTTGTTCAGGACCTTAGTTTATTTTTAATTGTATTGTTTGATTTTTGTGATGTTGAGTTTTGTACATTCTTTATAAATTTTGGATATTATCCCCTTATCAGATGTGCCATTGGCGAATATGTTATTCTGTTCAGTAAGTTTTCTTTTTATTTTGTTGATGGTTTTCTTTGCTTTGCAAAATCTTTTAAATTTGATGTAGTCCAATTTGTTTATTTTTTCTTTTGTTTCTCTTGCTCAAAGAGATAGATTGATGAAACTATTGTTATGAGAAATGTACAAGATTTTACTGTCTATGTTTTCTTCTAGGATATTTATGGGTTTGAATCTAACATTTAAGTCTTTAATCCATTTTGAGTTTAATCTTGTATGTGGCATAAGAAGGTGGTCTAGTTTCATTTTTCTGCATGTATCTGTCCAATTTTCCCAACACCATATATCAAATAGACTACCTTTACCCCATTGCATATTCTTGCCTCCTTTGTCCATACCAATTGACCACGTAAGCAAGAGTTTATTTGTAGACTCTCTATTCTGTTCCATTGGTACATATGTTTGCTTTTATGTCAATACCATGTTGTTTTGATTACTATGGACTTGTAATATAGTTTGATGTCAGGAAGTGTGATTCCTCCAAGTATGTTTTTCTTTCTCAAGATTTCTATGGCTATCCTGGGTCTTCTGTAGTCCCATATAAATATGTGAATATTTGTCTAGTTCTCTGAAATATGCTAGTGGTATCTTGATAAGAGTTACATTGCATCTATCAATTGTTTTGGGTAGTATAGTCATTTTATTGATGTGAATTCTTCCTATCCTTGAACACAGTATATTCTTTTACTTCTGGGTACCTTCTTCAATATCTTTCTTCAGTGTCTTTTAATTTTCCAACTACAGGTCTTTTTACCTCCTTGGTTAAATTTATTGCTAGGTATTTTTGATGTTATTATAAATAGTATTGTTTTTTTTCCATTTCTGATAGTTAATTATTGGTGTACAGAAATACAACTGATTTCTTGATATTTATGTTGTATCCTGCTACTTTACTCAATTAATTTATCAGGTTCAGTTGTTTTTTGGTGGAATCTTTAGGGTTCTCTAATTTGTATTACTTTGTAAATTCCCCCAAAATAAGAGTGGCTCAATGGTACAAAACATGAACATCAAAACATGACAGTAATAGTAATGATAGTGAAATATTGCTTCTTAAAACACAGTCATAAAATCAAATCATGCTTTCATATATATATTATATATAATATACATGTATTTTATATAATATACATATTATATGTGTGTGTGTGTATAACCTTTACCCCATTGCACACATATGACAAGGTTGGTTCAGAAAGTATCCATCCACATAATGTGAAAAATAGAGACATTTATTGAAGAAGATACAAGTTACAAGAAACATTGTACATAGGACAATGATGCCTCAGTTCCCCTCAAAGTAGGCACCTTGGAAGCTCACACAGTTCTCCCAGCATCTCTTCCACTGTTCAAAACACTGAAAAATCCTCTGTTGGAATGGCCATAAGCTGTACTGTTTTATTTCCTAAATGTCATTGATGGTCTGAAATCTCTGTCTTTTCAAAGGTGATTTTAGCTTTTGGAAAAGCCAGAAATTTCAGGGCACCAAATATGGTCTGTAGGGAGGACAGAGTCACCTGGGTGATTTGTATATATATATACAAGTTGAGAGAGGGAAAAAAGATTTTGTGATGATGGTACATATGACTTAGCAAATGTGATGATACTAAGGAAACAGACAAAAATGATAGGGTGGGTCGAAGATAAATTTATATAATTTTAAACATCTTGTCAATTGGCCTACCTCAGTAGTGACCCATTATCATGAGTTTCTTATATATACCCTGTCATTTAAGGGATATGATATCTTATTTATTTTTATATTGAAGATAAGATAGCAGAATTGTATAAGATGACTGAACTGTGATGCAAGCAGCTTGATTACCAAGAATTTGACTCTTTTGGAACACTTGGTAATGTTATGTACTCACTAGAGAAATAAATAAATGACACTTCCTTGGTCACATTTAAAAACCATATCTGAAAGTTGCAAAAGAATATTAAGACACATTTCATAGAATTGAAAGAAACCAGAGAGTAGATGTGAAATTCATTTATATCTAATGAGCAATGTGAACATGCAGCCACCCAACTTTTGCATATTATACACCCATCAACATAGCCACTGAAAAGGTGCTGAAAGTATTCTTAAATAACACATATCTACCTTTTGTGACAGCATGGATGGAACGGAAGAATATTATGCTAAGTGAAATAACTCAGTTGGTGAAAGACAAATACCATACAATCTCACCTATAAGTGGAATGTAATGAACAAAATAGAACCACAGGCATGGAAACATGAAACAGACTGAAAGTGACAAGAGGGGAGGGGAGAAGGGGATAATAATGGAAAAAGGGGAAGGGACTAGACAAAGAACATGTATGAATTACCCACAGGCACAGACAACAGTGTGGGAATCAACTGTGGGAGTGATGGTGGAATGGGTGGAGGAGAGCAAAGCAGGAAAAATTTGGATAGCTGTAATAGAATAACAACACAAATGATTAAATAAAAAAAATACATAACTTGTGGTCTAATTTTGATACAAATATCTATCAATTTTTGATGGAGTCATGACATAATTATATTTTATAAGCAAGAAAGTTAAAATTTTCAAACTTCATTTAAATAAAGCCTGATAAAAGATGACTGAATATAAAAACTGACCTATTAGTTAAACTCGTTATAATTGAGCAGGCTATAGATGCATCTGCAAAAGTTTGCAAAAAGTGACTTAATTTTAAAATGTCATATTTTTTTGTTATTTAAAATTATAATTAATTTTTTCACTTATGTTTCACTTACCTAAACGTGATAGCCCTCTGTGGTAAATGCCCTTTAATTGTTGACTATGCCTAGATTTTGTCAAACACAGGGCTAGATAAATCATATAGTTCTCATAGTACTCTGTATTTTCTCACTGCCTTCTTGATGCCCTGCTCTTTTCACTGTAATCTCTAAGAAAACTGTTAAACAATAAGCCAAGCCTGCAATTACTTTTCTTTTACTAAACACCCACCACACCTTCCTAAAGTAACTACAACCAAGCTTCTCACCAAACAGCAAATGCCCATTCCAATAGATGCTTTTCTTTTTTTGCATTTTGTCTGGTTTTTAAACATTTAAATTTTTTTCAATTATACTTGACATACAATATTATTTTAGTTTCAGGTTTGCAACTCAGTGATTAGACATTTACATGACTTACAAACTGATCACACTAATAAATCTAGTTCACATCTGGCACCATACATATTTCATTTATATGCAGAATCTAAAGAATATGTATATTTGTTTCTTATTCTTAAGAAAAAAGGCTCATGTGGCTGCTACTGCCCTCAGCATGACAGAACATCCTTAGGAGTTGCATTTGACCATTTCCTTAACCAACTCAGATACTCTCATTAAGATATTATTCTGTCCTAGAAAACTACCTGCTGTGTATTCTATTTTAGAAGTATACTTATCATTCATTGCTAATAAAGTTCTATCTTGGTTTTAGAAACATTCATGGAAACCAGCATTTAGAAAGTGACAATGTTTTTGAAAGTTTTAAAATTTCCCTGTAGAAGTTTCAAGTCTCAGAATAAACACAGGCTGAGCCTAACTAATACAACAACAAAATAGCTAAAATATCGCTCAAATCATAATATCACAGTAATAATATTATTATAAGATGATGTAGAATAATCATCAATGTTAGCTGCCCTGCATTGTTTCCCACTTTTTTCTAATGCTTTACATTGATTATCTCAATTAACATTCACAGAAATCTATTAAATGTATATAAATGTATAAAGTGAAGCTCAGAGACGTTAGGTAACTTTCCCATGGTTACCCAAATAATAAATGGGCCAAGGTCGGATGTGAATCCAAAGCACCTGCTCTTCTCATCACCCCAATCCATTTTATATCATCCAGGAATGGAGCCTAACTTTTAAAATAGGTAGAAATGTGATAGAAACTTGAAGTAAGTAAGCTGAGCTCTGTCTGAGTTTATATGGTGAAAAGGCAGTGTCTTCTGACATTTTGCATCTACTATATTTTTATCTACAGACATATTTTTTTTTTTGCTTTTGGCATTTCAAGAGAAAATTGTACAAATTATAGAAATCTGAGAAGATATTAATAATTTATTTCTTATTGTTCTTTGGCAAGTACTTTACATATATGACTTCTTACTTTCAGGATAACCCTTCAAGTTATACAGTTTCATTGTCATTGAATGTATGAGGAAACTAAAGCTCAGAAGGATGGTTAAAGAACTAGAACCTGAGTTCCTATATTACTAAGAGTCTTAATGTTTACATTGCTGTTTTAGTAATTGGAGGCATTTTGGTGCTGGTGCCCTCATCCCCAACCATATCTTCTCCTGAAGCAGCTTTTGTCATAAATTATTTTAAATTAAAATTAAATAGGAAAATATTCTTTTACAAAACCTTTTTCAAAATATTGAGGCAGAATTATGAAACCTTACCTTTGATCAGGCTTTGTGTGTGCCAAATTTAATTTATACCAAATGAATATAATTAATCAATTATTTTAATAGAATCCAAACCATAGTTTGCTTTATTTGCCAATAGGTAGATTATGGAAATATACTCACATCAGATATAGTAGCTCAGAAATATGAGGCTTCTTTATTATATACAGACACCAATCACCAAAAGATACAGATTTCTCTCCTATTCTACCCCTATTATACACCATTTTGTTTTTGTAATTCATTTATTATTACAATAATTCTGTATAACACACCACCCAAAAACTCATGGGCTTTAAAATAATAATCCTTTATTTAGATCAGAAGTCTTTGGTTTGGCAATTTAAGCTTTTCTCAGATAGATGGTTCTTCTGGTCTTAGAAGGGCTACTTTATGTCTGGTGTTTGGCGGTTGATAATTGAGTGATAATGGTGTCAGGGACACATGTCTTTCATCATGCAGCAGTCTGAACTAAGTCCATTTCCATGTTGAAGTGAGAGTACCAAGAAGAGGCAAAAACATGCAAGCACATTTTAAATACTTTGATTGCATTAAATTTTCAGTTCTCCAATTAGTCAAATCAAATCACAAGGCCAATTCTATAATCTATAAAGGGCAATGATACAGAGAGGCTTAACATATATGGTCATTAGTACAATACATATGTCATATTTCACTCTTGTCAAAATTATTCAAATCCTTCCTACATGCAAAATATACTTACCTCCAACCCAGGATCTCAAAAGTCTCATTAGGTTACATCATCAGGCCAGAATTCAGTATGTCATGACCTATGATCAGGTACTGCTGTAGCTCTCAGATGAGAAACCAAAAACCAATGAAATATAATGACAATTTATTGGCTGTCCATATATGCAACACTCAGTGATGCTATAGGGATTTGATAATTACAAAATATTCTTTTTCAGAAAGGGAAAAATGGGAAATCCTAGCCCTGATATACATATATAGCAATTCCCACTGGGCAACTATGGTCAGGACCCTACAAAGTAGGAGTGGGGAAGGTTTCTTAGTTTTATTTCATTATGCTTCATGACAGTGGCAACCCAGTCCATTGTTCACCATGTTCCATAACTTTACTCTCTGAAAATTTTTTCTGCTTGGTCATTTCTGAAGAGGGCATTAAAATATATGATTTCTAAGCAACTTTTTAGCCTGCATCCTGCTCACAGAATATTGAAGGCCCAGTTTTTCTCTGAGTTTTATACAATCTCATTCTTTTTAATTTTTAAAAAACTTTTAATCCACACCAGAGTATATGCTTATTTATTTTAGAGAGAGAGAGGAAGGAAAAGACAGAGGGAGAGAGAAGAAATATCAATGTAAGAGAGAAACATTGATCAGTTGCCTCCCATTCATGCCCCAGCTGGAGATCAAATCCATAACTTAGGTATGTGCCCTGACTGGGAATTGAACCGGCAACCTTTTTGGTGTACCAGACAATGCTCCAATGAACTGAGATTTTTAAATCACTAAGTATTTAGCTTGCAAATCTGTGGGTTAATGATTTACAATTGACCTACCTGGGTCATTCCTCTCATCTTGAGCTCAATCACCTGGTTGGAAGAGGACTGGCTATCAACCAGGGTAATAGCCATGACTGGGCCATGTGTCTTACATCATCCAACAGGCTAGCCTAGGAATTTTATGCTAAAGAAGGCAGAGAAAAAAAGGGGGGGCAGAAACAAGTGTTTTTCAAGTCACTGATCATAATAAATTTTCTAATGTTTCAACGGCCAAAACAAGTTTTATGGTCAATCTCAGAGTCAATATGAGAAGGAAATGCCAAATGATGTTGACACTGGGAGACATGAAAAATTTGGGCCATTAATTCAATCAATCTAAAACATTTGTTATATAAAAGCCTCAAACATGTTAACATTTTTTCCCGATAAGATGATAGACATTTCCAAGAAAAGAAATTGCTATGTTTTTTTTTGTAAAGAATGGTAAAAAATTTTTTTTTAAATTGAAGATATGGAAAACAAAGTAATAGTTCAAAGAGATAAGGACTTAGATAAGTAAATAAGGATTTTTAATAGCCAATGCCTATGGGGTTCAGGAAAGTACTATAATTAATTAACTGAATGGGAGCAAGAAACAATGGGCTGTGGTAGAAATTGTGGTGAATTATAAAGCCCCATTAAGAAAAAGCAGCCACTCTTCAATTCTAATAGATCATTATCTCAAATATGGGCAAAATGTCAGATGTTCTAATTTTTTCAAAAGAAACTGGAAATCAAATTTTTATGTGAAATCTCCTGCTTTTCAATTATTGGCAAATAATGAAACAAAAGGCAAAACAAAACACTGAGAAAACTATTACTACATGATTCGCAAAAAAAAAAAAAAAAGTCCATAACTGCAAACTGGATCTGAACCATAGGTTGCTAGTTAGTGATATTTGCTTTAGACCTTTGTAGGTAAATGGTCTTTAACTTTTCTTTAAATTTATTGAAGTATGATTGACAAATAAAATGGAAAGATATTTCACATTATACACTTTAAGTATTTTCCCATTTTGTCAATCATACCTCAATAAAGGATTCTCCTCATTGAGTTAGTCAACACATTTATCTATCACTTCACATATTTACTTTTTTCTTTCTTTTTCCTTTTTTGGTGATAATATTTGAGTTCCACATTCTTAGCAAATTTCACTTATATAGTAGTGTTATCAACTACAGTCACTATGTTATGCATTACTTAGACCTTATTCATCTTCTAACTAAAAGTTTGTACCCTTTTATCAGTCTCTATTTTCTGCAACTTCCAGCCACTACCATCTTCTTACTTACTCTTTCTATGAATTTGACTTTTTATATTGATTTATTTTTTTATTTTTAAAAATATTTTATTGTTGTTCAAGTACAGTTGTCTGCCTTTCTCCCCCACTACTTGCCCCCACCCCAGCCATCCCCACCTCCCTCCCCTGATTTCCGCACCCCTTGGTTTTGGCATGTGTACTTTATACATGTTCCTGAAAACCCTTCCCCCATTATCCCTCCCCCTTCCCCTCTGGTTACTATAAGATTGTTGTTAATTTCAATGACTCTGGTTATATTTTGCTTGCTTGTTTGTTTTGTTGATTAGGTTCCACTTAAAGGTGAGATTATATGGTATTTGTTTTTTACTACCTGGCTTATTTTACTTAGTGTAATGCTCTCCAGTTCCATCCATGCTGTAGACAACTTCCACATGGTACCACTTACATGTGGAATTTTTTTAAAAAGTCAAATTCATGAAAAAATGATAGTACATGAATTTGACTTTTTAAAAAAATTCCACATGTAAGTGGTACCATGTGAAAGTTGTCTCTCTCTGTCTCACTTATTTCACTTAGCATAATGTTCTCTGGTTTCAGATTTTCTTTATACATTGATCTGTCAATGAACACTTAGGTTGTTTTCATACCTTGGCTATTTGTGAATAATGCTGCTATAAAAAAGACAGTAAAGATGATAGATGGTTTTTTATTTCGAATTCAGTACATCACAAATGATTCTAATCTTGCAACGAATTGGAAATTAACACATAACCTAAAACTTTTCAATTTTCAATGATATTATATTTCCATGTAGATATTTTTCTTGTTTACATAATGACCATGCAAATAAACAGTTTATAAAGGTTAAACCTGGACAAAGCCCGATTCAAACTGATATAGACTTAATGAGAATCTGGCATAAGACCTGATTTTTCTTTCTGCTGTTTTCTATTAATGTTAGTTTCCATAGAAATCTGGGGTTTTCCATAAATATGGAATGTTCTGGAAAAAAAAAAACCATTAAAGAAAGGCCAAGCCACATCCACGATTCACAAACTAGGAAGGTCAATCAAATTAACTCTACTCATTAGCACCAAATATACAGTAAAAAATAGTCAAGTTCTGGTAGAACTCTTAGGTTTACTTGTTCCAGTATTGTGAAGAAATAGTACGTGAAGATAGTAGAGACTTAGGAGGCTTAGTAAAAATGACTTGAACAAATATAAATTTAACTGCTTAGATATATTTTAGTAGCTATCTCATACTTTGGTACACTAAAGAAAAAATGGTTTACAAATAAGTGGGTTTTGTAGGACTCGGACTATAAAAGAATAAGATTCTTTTTGCAATCAATTATAATAAGATTCTTTTAGCAATCAATTGCACAAGTGTTTCATATAACATTAAATTTTGTTCCATGGCAATGAGGAAAAAGTCTGATTAGTTTCAACCACAAATGGTAATCCCTTTTTCATTTCCATTCCTGGATGGGTTAGAATGGTGATCACAACCCAATTCTAGACACAAACTAAGGAAATGTCTGGCAGGCTATTTCTGGAAAAGCTTTCCTCAAAGATTCAAGTAATCATGCAGGATGAGGTAGAATCTTCTGTTGAACATTTCCTTATCTGGATATGATGCCTGGTTATGTCTTTCAACAATGAATTATAATTTAGCATTACTTGAACAATCTGATTGAGTCACTGAAACAACCAGCTGTCACTCTACCTCTGTACTATTTCTTTTGTAAGAGAGACTAAATTTATTTTTAAACAGGTGACTGGGTTGCTCTGTAAGTTATAACTGATGATAAAATGTTACACTTTTGTAGGAGATAAGCAATTGAAAAGTGAACTTTAGATAATTAATTTATTTTGACATGTTGATATACAGATTTGTCTTATTTTCTTTATATTTAGGTATAAATAAATGGAGCATTAGAAATGAGCTTGAAACAACTAACATGTATATATCCTTGAATTGTTAGGTCATTGACCTAAGAACCTTTGGAACCTGATATAATGTGAGGTATACCTTCCTTTTTATAATACATGACATAATTTTGTTTAGGTTAATTTATATTATTCATGTATCACTGTGACAATGTTAATTGATGATATATCATGTAGGGTAAGGACATACTTTTGTTTGCTTTCCAATAATTAGCCTGATAACCTATATTATTTGAATAAATAACCCCTCATAACTGGAGATAAAATGTCATATTTTTCAGCACTTTTTCTCTATATACTTTTAGATGGTTGTGACTGCAATATAACAGGCATTAAAAGTCTGACAGACTGCACAATTTTATGTGGGAACTATATACTCAACTATCTGTTGTAATGACATTTACAAAGTTTTCTTACATTAGCATGTCATTATAGCTTAAATACATTGAATGCATTTTAAGTGAAATATTTGAAAAATTTATGGTTTACCATATTCTTTTTCTCTTACAGAGTGCCTGCACATAAAAAGACCTGATACATATGGTCTTAAACTGCCTCTTCAAAAATATAGTAATATAATTTGTTCATAGTTTCTAAGATGTCAATGTTTTTGTATTAATGTGTCGCAAATCAAGATGAATAATATGTTCTATTTTAATTGTCATTGCTTTTGTTCTTCCTTAATGATGCTTAACATAACACTTTGTCTTAGATTTGATGAAATGCAATATTTATAAAAATTTTAACAGTTCCTGGCAAGTATATAAAATATACAGACAGACATAAGTTAGTGAAAGAAAGCCATAGAGGGGGCTGGTTCTGTTTGCCAATACTGCAGCAAGGACTGAAAATAGAATTGGGGCAGAGCATGAGTACTTACTTTTTATATGATGACCTTGTAATTTAGAGCATGAGATTAGAAACTCTGAAAGGGATTTTCAAGGGCTCAGTGGGTGGTTGATCCTTCCTGGGAGGCGGAAGTGGAGGTGAGATTCCCCCCATGTTTTAAAATTACCCTAGAGTTAGGATTGGTTCAATTGTTGCTTCCTTGGTCTTGCAAATAAGTCAAAACAAAGACATGATGTTAATGCCAGTGCTATATTCTATGTGAAGTCACAGAGTCACCATCTCTTCTTTATTCCATTTCAACATGCCTAGTAGGGCTGTTGAGTCAAGCTCCCCAAGAACGTTGTGTGATAAGCCCAAATAATTATCAGCTTTATAGAATGCCTCCAATTAAACAAAATAATGGCATATATTTTAAAAGTTATGTTGCACCCTGGCTGGCGTAGCTCAGTGGATTGAGCGCGGGCTGCGAACCATAGCATCGCAGTTTCGATTCCCAGTCAGGGCACATGACTGGGTTGCAGGCCATGGCCCCCAGCAACCCCACATTGATGTTTCTCTCTTTCTTTTTCTCCCTCCCTTCCCTCTCTAAAAATAAATAAAATCTTTAAAAAAAAGTTATGGAGGAGTTCCGGCCAAGATGGAGGCATAGGCAGTCGCATTGTGCTTCCTCGCGCAACCAAGACTGAAGACAACAAAGATTGAGAAACAATTAACAACCAGAACAGAGAGAAATTAATTGAACAGAAGTCGGGCTCCAGTACATCCAGACAGGTAAGGAGTGGCGGAGTCGGAAGGCCTGCGAAGTGGGGTCGAGGGGTCCCGGCAGGAAGAGGCACTGGCTGGCAGGCGCGGGCGCGCAGGGCGCAGACGGCAGCGGACGGACCGGTGGCGGAGGCTGGGCACGAAAGCGCGGAGGTGATTAGCAGACCCAGTGAGGGGCGCAGGGCAGCTGGCTGTCCGCAGCCACACGTTTGCGCACAAACTAAGTGAAAACGGGCAGCGCCTCCGCATTTCAAAGCTTAAGAGCCCCGTCTGGGAACTGAGGCCGGGAGACTCTCCCAGCCTCACAGGAGACTTCTCGGGGAAGCCCACAGAGTCCCAGAAAGTACACCAGCCCACCGCCCAGGAGCCAGCACAGCAAGGGCCCAGTTTGCTTGTGGGAGGCAGTGGAGGGAAAGGAAGTCCTAGAGAGAGCGGAGCAGGCACCATTGTTCCCTCTCAGACCCCGCCCCCACATACCACGTCACAACCCAGCGACTGGGGTGCCCCACCCCGTGAACACCTAAGGCTCCGCCGCCCTTACGAAACAGCCACAACCAAACCAAAGGAAAATTAAAAAGATGGCTCAAACATATTTGAAAGCCCCAGAACCAATTTTTTTAAGTGACTAAGAAATTGCCGAATTACCAGATGCACAGTTCAAAGCACTGTTGATCAGGAAGCTCACAGAATTGGTTGACTTTGGACATAAATTAGATGAATGGATGCAGGCTACGATAAGAGAAATGAAGGAAAACGCACAGGGAACCAATAGTGAGGGGAAGAAAACTGGGACTCAAATCAATGGAGTGGACCAGAAGGAAGAAAG